>VWZK01019620.1:778230-890571 GCA_013396935.1 Baryphthengus martii
GAGTGGCGGGGGCAGGTTGGGGGCGGCTGGGCTCTGTGAAATGCGGTAAACTCGGGTGAACGCCTGAAACGGATTTTTTAATTTTGTTTTTAGTACGTTCCATGTCAAAGTTTGCGTTCTTGGGCTTTCTAGGCACATGTGCGTGTTGCCCTGGTTATGGGCAGGGAAAATGGGCTTGAGTGCTGTCGTTGCATTCCTCTGGTACATTTTTAGTATCTCCCTCCAGCAGAAGGCTTGTGTAATCGCGTGTGTCTGTATGTGACAGAGGCTTTCTACCTGGTGATGGGTTAACTCGCCTGTGCTGTTGCAGCACCAGATGGAAGAGGAATAACGTCGTTTTCCTTTCAAAAATCTCCAGGAGCTAGTTGCTGAAACTAAGTAGCTGCCAGGGTGCGTGAAACGTCCCCACCACTTGCCTGTTCTGAGACTGTATGTCGTTCAGATGTGAAATACACGTGAATGAACTTTGTGCTGCTACTTACACCCTTCCAGGACTTCCAGTACGGTTAAGCTGTTGGAATTTTTCTTAAACTGTGAGATAGAAAATATTTATGTGATTTGGGTAGTACAGAAGTGCTAATGGATCCCAGCTGAAGAATAATGCTTAGACTACAGTACGCGCGCACATTTTCTCACCCACGGGGCATTTCTCTTGCCCTGAGCTAAACTCCGGAGTGGTACCGAGGGGTTTGCTTGCTCTTGGCGAATAGCAGCCCTCTGATGTTGGGAGCCGCCGGTGTGTTTGCACACATGGACGTTTCTGAGCTCGCATCGTGAGTGTGCCTTGCAGGGGTATGAGTTAGGTTACAATTGGTAAAATAATTTTCGTATTAGATGTGTCTCTTGTAGAAAAGTTTTCCAGTTCGTTGCCTGAACATAAAATATTCAGTATCATAATCTTATGGATACCGTTTTCTTGACAATAGATTTCTTGCTTCACTGACCTAAAAAGTTGTTTTTACGTATTGGCATGACTCTGGCTTGCACCATGTTGATAAAAATATAATTCTGGGTGATAAGCTTGTGAATATGTACTTTGGTGTCTGCACGTTTCCCAGGCACGTTTATGCTTTATCCACTGAGAAGTGTAACTGTTGATCTGGTTATTTTATTTTTAAGATAATTTTGTTGTCATTACAGTTTCTGTATTTTTTGACATTATTTTTGCATTTTTATTTGTAGCTTTTTTTTTAAGGTTAGTTTAAACATTGAAATACAAATGTATTTCCTCAAAAGCAGAAATGTATTAGTAGTTTACCTTTTGGTACATTTGCAGTTCAGTTTGTTTGGAATCAGGTTCATCCTGCTTAGGGTTTAGTATGATGTTTATTTCTCGTTCAGTAAAATTTTCCGTGAAATACATCATTTGTTGCCATGCTTTACGATTCTGTTGTCCTGCTGATGTCTAATTTAGGATGTCCATATTGATTGAACACCTCTGCTAAAAATACTTCCAGGGTTGCGTGTACTTACACTGTGGCAGCAGGAAAGTTAAGCCTATATGGTTTTTCTCTGACTAGAATTAATTTATTATTAGCAGCTATGTTTGTAAAACATGAATAAAAGTAAAATGCTGTAATGAGCGGGGTTTGTGTAATACAGCAGTATTACATGAAGCATATATGTCATTGTCGTTAGCGTGTTTAGAATATATGGTAAGTTAATACCCAGCGTACCTCATTCTGGCTTCAGTCCTGCGGTGACCCCTGTTTGGGCAGAGGAATCCACCTATACAAGACTCGCTGCGGGAGCTGGAGCTCAGACCCTCCTCCTGTAGACAGGAGGCCGATGTTTATCGTGAGCATTTGCTGTGTGCAAATATTTTATCGTCAGCCTTGGTGTTTGTGTGGCCTGTCCTGGGGGCTTCTGTGTGTGCAAAGAGCTGCGGGGTTGCTAGCAGACTAACAGCCTAATTCAATAGTATGACACATGACTGTTTTGTGAAAAAGGATGGGCTTTTTTGAAACGGCTTTCGTGTTGTAGCTTAGTGCTCCTGAAAGGTCCTGATCAGCGTTCGGGGGTTCCATCTCCCTAGGGTCTTGTTATCCTTGGTGGGTTATTTTGTGTTTTGTGGAATGTACATGGAAGTTTTATGCTCACCTATAAAAAGTGGAATGCGTGCTCCACAAGCATGTTCTAGAGAACTGAGTGGAAGTTACAAGTTTGAATGTACTGGAGAGGAAGGTGCTCAGGATGGTTTGTTCAGTCCCATAAACTACACTGTGAATGGGAAACAGACAAAATGGTTTGCTTGTGGCAGTTCAGACCTCTGGATGAGGGTAAATGGGTTGGATTAAGTGTCTTCTGAAAAGTATGATGGATTGAAAGTTCCGTTTTAACTTTTCAGCTGATCAGAATTTAACTAAAACAAGTAGTAGGCATGTGCATGCTTTTTTGATTTGGAGGTTAATGTTAGATTGTTTTTCTTAAATTAATGAATAGCGCATTTCTGTCGTCTCAGGTCTTCATAGTACCACGAGTTAGATCCTCTGACACATCATGATTCTGCCTCATCCATCTGTGCCCCCTCCCTCGCCCCAGTTTGGATTTAAATTTGATACAAGATCACATGTATCCCATGCATTCATATCCTGGTTTTGTGTCACCTTGCTGCCATTCTTACCAGTTACAAAAATGGTGAAACAAGAGAATCTTTCAGCAGAGGGTTGACTGTGCCTCTTTTCTTTCATTTTTTTTTTTTATTTTTTTTTTTTTTTAAATACCACAGTTTCGCTCTGGTGCTGTCACTTTTCTTAAAAAGGCTGGGCAAAATTCTCATGGGTTTTATTGTGCCTCGACCTAAACAACTGTAAACGTGGTTTGTGTGTGCATATAATATGGGATTGTTGGTAGTGGAAAGAAGGAACTGTGAAGACAGAAGAAAAAGGGAAGGGGAGGATCATCTGAGCGGGAGACAAAACCAAAAGGGCTGAACAGTGGCCGCGTAATACAGCAGCAGGTCTCTGCTGTCTGGGCCAGCTGTTTGTATATGCTTGCCTGGGAAGGGAGGCTCTTTTTCCTTGAGGACTTGTAATCCACTGAACTAGCACAAAAATAGTCTTATGTAGGCTTTTGAAGGCCTGTTATTTCTAAAATATTGCAGTATTCTGGAAGCTTTCTCTGGTGTCTCATAGAATTGCGTATCTACAGGTACGTGTCGCAAATCTCCGCTCTTACTTTGGAGGATTTCAGAACTGTTAGAACACTGTTGCCGTTTGTCACTTACAAGATAAATTACTTCAAGTTTACAGCAGTTAATGTGTTCACAGAAGTGTTACTGCCGTGTCAACATACCGCAGTTAGATGTCCAGAGGTAGGTGGTGCGTGTTACAGCACACGCTCTCGGAGCCCTGCTAGTTGCACCCAAGCTGCCTTGGTGCATGCTGCAGAGTATTACAGCTGATAGTCACGTGGTTACTGATGTAAGTCACATGATCATAACTAGATTAATTTTCGTTTAAAATGCGAGGATTGAACCGGCTTCTCCTTCCTCAGCTTATGCACCTTCAAAAAAGACTTGGTAGGGTGGCGCAGTCGGAGCTCTCTTGGCACGCTGCTTTGTCTCGCGCTGTGATTACTTCTTGGCCGGGTTATAAGGTGACTGTTGGATGATGGACCCGGTTCCGTTTGTGTGGTTCATGAGTTACGCCATCTCGATGGTTACATGAGGAAGGGGGAAATGGCTAATACCCATTTAAAGATAAGCAGTCTTTTAATTATGAGTACTTACGATGTGTAATGAAGAATGCTGTGGGAAATATTTTCACTGATTGGGGAATGAGTTTTCAGGCCATCCATAAGAGGAAAAGATTGATAATCCACTTCCTACGGCATGTGTGTTCTTACACTGCCTTTCTGGCCGTTCCTTATCTTCTGCAGGGTAGCTGGCTGAGAGAACAATTACCGAATTTTTCTGCATGACCAAAAACCTAAATACTCAAATGAAAATCAGATGTAGTGCTGCTAGAGATTAAACATTTTCATGCTTGGATTTTTTAAATTAGAATGATGTAGATTAGGTTGAAGGAGGATGTGTTCAGTTCTCTTCTCAACCTGGGATTCATACTTGAAATTTCAAATTGCTAAATATCTGGTATTAAATGCTGAAAACCTTGTTCGAACTGATGCTGTTTTTGGGGATGGAGTTCCAGTTCAGAGGCCTTACTTGCACATAATTTTCCTATTTCATTTGATAGTTTTCATGAGATAATGGAAAAAAACCCGTTTAAATCTAACCTCTTTTTTGGTGTTTGTTAGGAGTCACAATATAAATTGATTTGGATTTGTGCCATTGACTGTGTTTGGCTTAAATGATCCTCACTTATTTTGTCTCTAAAAGAATATTAACTTCTAAGACAGTTGAGTGTACTTTAGCTTTTCCTTTGTCAATATGTACCCCCATCTCTCTGCCCTACAATAAAACCAAACACCCCAACTCACCAACCAAACACCCAATGTTCTCTTTGTTGCGGGAGAGAGAAATGAGAAACAAATTGTATTGGCACTGCACTCAAAATGAGCGTCTACTGAGTGCAATGAAAGCTACATAAAAGAATGTTTTCTCGGGTGACAAAATTATTCTTAGATAAGTCTTACCATTCTTCAGTTTCTATTTTTTTTTTTTTTTTTTTTTTNCATAAGTCAGGTTTTAGACCTGAAATTGTAACTCTGTCTGCAGCAGATAGCTCTCCATGTAAACCAAAGCAGCAGCTGGGAAAAGATAAGAGCCTTCTGTGGCTCTTTGTTTCAGAGGTGGGCTAACATACTTTGTCTTGGAAGGTTAACAAGCAAGATTCCTGTGTTTGCTTTTCACGGTGGAAGGTGGTATTTGCAAGAGTCAAGCAAGTGGATTTCATACACCGAAAAAACGGTGTTTTTAAAAAGAAGAGGTTCAAGTGTGACGTACCAGAACTTGTGCTCAATAGAAATATTAATTCCTATATCCCTTTAGGTGGAGAAATTGATGGCTTTTCAACAGGAGCACATGGAAATACACCAGTCAGTAGAAGAGCAGTTATTGCCATTAAGGCTCGCTGAACTCCCAGTTTTGGCTAGATGGACAGATAATTTCTTGATGATGCTTTGCACTGTATTTTCCTGAGCTGTATGAAATACTTACAAGTTGAGAAGTATGCTCATTGTACTTAAAGCTCTTCTCATAGCTGATTTGAACAAAACCCCAAAAAAATCCAAAATAGGATGTATTTCTCTTGGGACAGAAAAAGATGCTTCCCAGATCTTACAACTGTGGTTCAATGCCTTTGCTTTAATTAAAAAAAAAAAAATTAGGAGGAAAATCACGTAGTCAAACTGTGGGTTTGTTTTTTTTACCCACAGTTCTCGTCAGTGAATTTAGAAGTGCTTTTGGGGAAAAAACCTGCAGTCTTTCCATGAAAAATTTGCTTTGGAGAGAGTTAAAATTAACATATGTCACTTTGCCTGCCTTGATACTTGCACCAAGCTTTTAGTGTCATCTGAAAAAGCAGAGACACATTTTTATCGATGATGTGTGAATAGGGTTACAGTCGAGGAGTGCTGCTGACCAGCGGTGTGTTGCACACTAAGGTGTTTTTCTCTGTGCAGCTTGTGCGTGTGCATTGCATGTGCCAGCCCTGTATTGTGCCTCTAAACTGCATAGAGCCTCAGGACTGTTCTTAAAACGTTTTACTGAGTTCATGTAGTGCCCCTATTTTGAAAAGGTGCACTTTGGGAGAAGGGACGTGTATCAATTAGTTGTTCTTAAAAATGACTTAAATTAGACCTCTTAGAAATGAAATTTCATAAAGCTTGGCATTTAAGTTTTAAATGCCTGTGACCTGTAACCTCTGAACTGTGAGCTGCTGTTTAGACTTTCCATGGAAGAGATTCTTGGCTTTCTGGGAGGAGGCAGGCTGCTGTTAGGATTGATGCCGCAGCCTGTCTTTAGTGCTTGAGTGCAAGTGGGACTGTGGGTGACTCTTGGGAATCCGAATCTGCAAGTAATTCCCCATTTACTATGTTTTAGGCTTCTGTGTTGACTCTGTAAGAAGATACTGCGTCCTGGTAGCTCATCTGAATGCACCTGCTTTCTATGGAGCTCATCTCTTTAAAGCTAATGTTTGGAAGCACCTTTCCAGATGTCTATGAAAAAGGGATTTGGAAGATGAAAAACGTGTCTGCCTCTGAAACTGAAGGGGTGTATCACTTTTGTCTGAATCTGGATGGAGAGGAGGGGAAAGAGAAAAAGGACAGCTGCCTTGCAGAGATTATAAAATGTGTGAGGTTTTGAAAAGCATAATTAAAAAGGAAAGGTGAATGTTTTCTTTTGTTTAATATCGGCAAATCTCATGACCTCACGGGAAGCTTCTGCTGAAATCACTGTGGTACCTGCAACCACAGGAGGGGGAAACAGATACACAAGTGGCGTTACAGTGGAGCAGATAGATCAGTTAACTATATTATGGGGGCATATCTCCAGATTATTTGAATACTTTTTGGCTCACTTGTTTTCTGTGAGCTTGAATTAGACTACTGACTTATGTATTTCAGTGTAGGGTTAATACAGTTGCTTCTGGCCGTGCTTCTGGCTTCTTTTCTCCAGTTCACCATGGGTGCAGCTAGGTAAGGAGGGATGGAACATTAATGGTGGTAAGAGCTTTTTACTTAAAAACATCTAACCCTTCACTAATGCATATTTTGCTTCTGTTTTCTTTTTATGATATATTAAGATATACCATCTAAGTCACATTCATAAACCACTCAGTTTGGAATTGGCTTGCACTTTTTAAACCTCCAGATACTCATATTTGGGACTAAGAAAGTAATTTCATTTCGGGTATCTTTGTCAGGAAAACACTATTTTTTGCTTTGCTTTCCTATGTGTTGTGGTCTGCTTACAATTTTTTTGGCATCTTCACTTGATAGATTTGCTGTTACTTTGGAGACTCAAGGCATTGGTGATAGTGTCTTTTTCCCTTAGTGCCCAGTGCAGATTTGAGCCCTTTGTTCTACAGCTCTTAGATCTGCTGGGGAAAGTGACTTGGTGTGAATGTGAGTCTGGGGAGGGGCAGAATGTGCTGGGTGCTCTCTGGGTTCTTTTTGTAAGGCTGGTTTTGACTTTTTACAGTCCCTGTGCTTAAAGAAGCTGGATTATTTTGAAATTTCGCAATAGTTAAGTAAATCTTATTGAATTAAATAATAGACATAACATGCTTTCTAAAACATGCCATTTGAAAGGCTGAGAGAAACAGTAAGAAAATGAAGGATGAGTAACCACTAAAGATATATACAGTTACACTTAGAACAGAACTTCTCTGTAGAAGACTAGAAAATGGACTGAAAATTAACATCTGACAAGAAGTCCTCTAAGAGGAAATTCCTACAGGAGAGCTTCATTCTTGAGATTAATTAAAAGAAAGATTAGAAATTCTCTAGATAGCTGTAAGCTATTTAATAAAACTGAAGTAAGCAATTAAAAGTCAGTTGTAGTAGTTACCAGCAGAGGCATTGCCTCCTTTTTATGATCCTAGTGCTGCATGACACCCCCCCCCCCGTTATATGTTATATATGTTATATGTTCTCCCCTTTACAGGAAAGCTATATGTGCAGTTCATTAATGCTAGATGTGTTCTGCAGAAAGATTTTCATAAAAAACATCCCCCTCTGAAAAAGGGTGATGTAGATAATAACGTGTTCGGCATTGAAAGCACATACGCAGTTCTGAGAAAATAGAAATAAAAGTGCTTCGTAGGAATTACACTAATGAAATGTGTGTGAGAGTAGCTTGAAAGAGAAACCTTATTAACATTTGAAACTTCAGCTAACATTTAGCCACTTCTGAATAGAACTTTTGTTGCCAGTAAAGCTACTTTGTCAAATCTCTGGTTTCTATTTCTAAGTTACATCGCTGTAAGCATTTTTCAATCTACCTCTTTGCAGTATTTTTTTCCCCTGTATCTTCCAAATAAACAGTTTAATTCTAATTATTGTGGCAAATGATTGTAGTTACTCTGGTATCTGCAAAAGACATTTTCCACTTAAGTCATTCTGAATCTATTTTGCCTTCTGCTGTGTCTGGTGTGCTGTGGCAATTGTGTGTGCTCTAGCAGTCGTGTACAATAAGCTGGGAGGTGTTATATCACCGGAGATTCATCCCTTCTCTGAGGGCAGTGTGTGATAGCAAATCACGCCATGTTGGGGAGAAAAATACATAACTGTAAACTGACATTGGATTCCCCAAAACTGAAGTAGTTGCCACACTTCAGTAGAATTACTGTGCTGCAAGTAAATGGGAAAAATGGAGAAAAAAAAAAATCCTTATATGTACCAAGTAGTGTTGTTATAATAATTTAAATTTGCTGCAAAATAAGTCGTTGATTACTTCAGTCGTTAAAGAGAAGAGGACTCTTAGGAGATTTATTTTTTTTTCTTAGAAGTGCTCAGTATCTACTACCCTAAATTTATGAGAACACAGATGTGGTATTCAGTGAAAATAGAGGCTGATACAGAAGTTCTAAAGGTAAACTTCTTAAACTTCTGCTGTAAACAGAAAGGCACATTCTAAAAATCTGCTTCCCGGATTTACGGCTCAGAAAAAGCCGCAGTGAAATTTTTTGCAATGTATGAATATCCTTATTCTCGTAACATTTAACATTAAAACATAATCCATTCATAGACTTTAAAGCAAAACTCTGAAAACGAAGAGGTGCCTTTCCTAGTGGCTATTCATTGCATTTATAATAATTCTTTAAGTAAAAATAAAAAAAAAAAAGAGGTCGACTAATTATTACTAAAATAAATTGGCATTATTTTTGTTGTAGCTTCCAAAGCGTGGAAAACGGCTTTGCTGTGTACAATTGATAGAAAAGGAATTGTGCTTTGGAAGCCTAACATTTCTGAAGTTGAGGTAGGATTCCTTGTCCCATAACGCACTCGTCTGCTTATGGTGTCGGTGGGATCTCCAGTTGCCCTGCAAACACTTGAAGTACTAAGAATGGCACATGAGTGAAGGAACGCTTATTGAGTTGAGGACATTAGGGACCCCAATCTCAAGCTTTTGATGCACTTCCAGCACTTGCAGGGAGTGTTTTAACATATGTATGTGTTCCTACTAACTACATTAACTAATGTGGCCTAAAATCTATAGAGAATTAGCTTTTCGGAAGCATATCTGCTTCATGCCGTAATATAACTAAGATGTATTGTGCACTTCATATACATCTGTACTCATGCTAAATAAAATACCTTCATATTGATATATAGTGGACAAAGGATGGAGCAATATTGTTTTAAAATTCTATAACGATAAATCCGTATTTTACTATAGAACATACTTGAAAAGTATCTCAACATTTTTTTGAAATAATATTTGAGAAGCAAATACCAATGTTCATGCTTCCTCTTCAGGAGTGTCAGGGAAATGTATTTTGTATGTTGTTTTTGTATTAGATGTAATAATTTCTGCCAAACTGTGTCCTACATGCTTGCACTTCAAAAAAAATGTTGAAGTGTTCTGTTGACTTTCTGAAACTTTTTTTGGAAACGCTACGCTTGCCATTTTTTTTGGTCTCTTGTTTAACAGTTTTTGTGTGTGTTTTCAAAAGCACTTCCATTCACCATTCAAGGAATTCAATAGAATTCTAATAGGGACTGCACATAAATAACTGCAGAAATCAATGCCTCAATTCAGCCAAGGGTTTTTTGTGACTTCAAAAGCCACAAGAGCATTTATTATTAGAAACGTACAATTGACTTTTCTTGTGTTATCATTCTGCATAGTGATTTGGTTTTTACCACCACAACAAGATGTTTGACAGTTTCATTTGAAAATGATGTATTTACATTTGGCATTCCAAAACAGTGTAATTTTTATCTTTTCTGAGAAGCTCTATTCGTATTAATTTGCGTGTTCAGGTCTGTGCAGTGATGGCCGGTGAAGTACTCACCAGTGGATTTCTCCTCAAGTGTCAAACAAATGTTAAGCATAGTCTCCTATTCCTGTTCTGTAATGAATATATAAAAGAAATTTTTTTATGAATGCAGTCACATTAATTTTTGTCTGTTCAACTAACACAATGTAAAGTATATCCTTTCCCCTGACACGCTCAATTTCTTGAGTATAATGACCACAGAAGTAACCAACTTGTGATAGCACAAAGTTGTCTTGGAAGTACTTCCAGCCTTTGATATTGGTGTTGCACCTCAGGCCACGTCAGCTGTAACAGGCCCTTTGATTCTGAAGTTTTTAGGTGAGTTACAGAAAAAGAGACAGTCTCAAAGGAAGTTGCTTGAGCACACTAGAAGCTTTAGAAAATTGATACTTCTTTTCTTCTGAAACAGCCCAAAGATGGTGTAACATGAAATAGAGCACTTTGTGTTCAGGAGTGCTCGCAGCCTTGGAAATGGGCCTCTTGAGTGCCATGGCTTTTGAGCAGCTCTTGCACGGTTTCCATCAGGTAACAGTGCAGTGTTATCGCCTCGGGTGGAAAGCACATCCAGAAGGAAAACAGGATTTTATTCTGGTTGTCAGGAGGTGTTCAGAGCAATGGTTTTTTCTGCATTAATGTTTTGTTTTTAACTGCTGTTGATAGTTTGAAAAACAAAGTCAAGTTGCCAGCAGGGGCTTTTAGATGGTAATAGCCTTCTGCCACCATCTCAGTCTCCTAATTCCTGCTTACCTGCCACTTTGCCTCTGTGTGAGGTGGATGAGGTGGTGTTAGAAATTGTTTCATGGAATTCCTTGTGAACCAACCAGTGCTAAAACTTGCCAATCACCCCTTTGCTTACCTTGAGATGCAGACCAGCAGTGCCATCCTCATCTGCCCCATTGCATGAGCAAGTGGTGGTGCTCGCTGCATGTTTTGGCTCTTAAGAAACATTTCAGCTGGGTGAAGAGGTATGCGAGCATGTCCTGTCTCTAGTCCTTCACTCTCCAAGCGCTGGTAGCGCAGCTGAAATTTACACTCCACCTTGAGAAAGGTTTTAGTGGTGGTGAGGTGCAAAAGAGGGAAAGTAGAGCGTGGCGGGAAGCAAGACGAGTAACATGGAATGTTGTAAATGCGGTTCCGTTGGTGTTCAATGTTGTCACCTGGAACAGTACACGTTTGGGATTGGAGTGCTGTCATGGTGTTATGTCTAAAATAAAAATAGAAAGGAAGTGAAGTCAAGCCTTCTGTTGGTTCCCCAGTGTTATTCCCCATTTCCTTTTACAACTTCTGTCTAATTCAGTTTTCATTTGAGTCAGCTACTTTCATCTTGACACTTAGGTCATTCAGGCATCCACAAACTTCATATGGTAATGTCTGCATTTCAGCTGACTGATAGGTACACCAAAACCTATCTGACTTTTGTCACTGCAACACAAAGCTGCTTTTAATTTCCCTGGCTGTTCAGCATTTACAGAAACAAGATAATGGGATGTTGCTGGCAGATTTGTAAGCCTAATGTCTGAAGTTTGTTAAACATGTTTTATTTCCTGAAACACACTCTGGCCCTTCCTCTATTCTTGTAGGTGCTTGGTGTTTAACTGGCATTAAGTGGAGAAAGTGATAATAGACATCTAAAAATGATGGGTTTATTAAGGAAATTTGGTTCTGTTAAGTGGCAAATGAAGCTGTTTAGATTTGTCTGAAAGCAAGCATTCCTCTGTATTTTTACATTTGTCGGTTGTCTGCTTCTTTATGAAACCAGTGTATGATAGTAAGCAAAAAAACCAGATACCTCATGGTTTTCTTGAAACCATTGTGGGTATTATCTGTCCTGGCTTGCAGTGCCGCTGATCTTACATAGCCAATCTCAGATGTATCAGTGGAAAGGAGAAAAACATCTGCAATTAGTTTTGAATGCAGTTATTTTCCAGACTTTACATTTTGTGTGAGAATACACCTGGAAACAAAAAGCATTCTTTGGGAGTTTTGCAGTGTCTTAGTTTTTAAAAGGAATTACAGAAATTGGACTCTACACAATTTTAGTATCAACATTAGAAACTTAGTTTTAACAGTAATCTATATTGCAGGTAGATAACCTGATTTACTGAACTTATGACAAGAAACTGAAATAACAGCCTCTTACTTCAAGAGATCTGTGCCGAAACCAGCTGAGGTGATCAGAGAAATTCTAGGTCTGTCTCCATTTATCTGAACAAGAACGCTGCTGCCAAGCGCCCTACTATGACAGAGGGTTGATCAACAGGAACATCTGGATCCGACTGTCAAATGACCTAGTGTGGCAATACAAGTAATTGCAGCCCACTCTTAACATTTGAGTCCTAGTTCAGATTTACAGCATTTGCAATAAGATTTTCAGTCTAACATGTTGGATTTAAAAAAAAAAAAAAAGTTTCAAAAAATAGAAAGAGGAGAACCCTTTTTTTTTTTCTTTCTGAGCAATTGATGTAATTTTAGTGATTGTGAAGAGTAGATAATGTCCTTTAAAGGTTTTCATACACGTCGTTTATGGACTGGTCTGGCTGGCTTAAACACTTTATTCAGTGCTGGCTGAGCCAAGATGAGCCGATCATATGTGTTTTAAACCTTAAGGATGTTTGGAATGCTTTGATGGTTTGTATGACTGTGTTGTGTATACCAACAGGATTTCTTGTCAAGTATTGTGCACATACTGCTGAATTGCCTTGCCTTTAGGATTTCTGTTCCTGCTTGTGTTTAGTCTCATCTGAGCTTACTTGGATAGGATCTATTACAATACAAAAAACTGTACAGAATTTATCTTATGTAGCAGTTTCTTGTAAAATAAAATTCTGCTAGCAAGCAAAAATCATTATTTCAAACATGCTCTTGTGGATGTTCTTACTCCCTATTGAGTGTCTAATTGACTTAGAATTCTTCTGAAGTGAAATAAAGGCAGCCTTACTCTTGAATAAATGGATTCTGTTTTGGATTATGTTAAAGAAGTAAAGAGGAAAAGAGAGAGAAAGAAAAAGATGTGTTAGATTTTTAGAAACTGGATTGAAACCTGAGCATCTGAAGTGATTTGTCTTGAGCCTTTGGGGGAGGCGTCCTTTATTTTTTCTTTCTTCAGGAAAAGGCTTTTGTGGGGTCTTTCATGAGCCTTAAACAACTATCAAAATATGTGGAAGCACAAACTATTTATATATATGGAACATAAAATTAGAACATGTAAGACGGTTGTATTTCATGTCATAGTTAAAAGAAATGTACGTGACTTGGGCACCTGAGCAGTCAGAACCGTTCTGAAAAGTACATTTCAAATATTATTTCCATGTCAATCTCTGCATTTGTTTTAGAAAGAAAACTTACATTTCTAAACCAGTCGAATGGTTTTGAAGAGTTCAGTTGCCATCTGGAAGGCATCTGGCAACTTGTAATCTCAAGGTAGCTAAACTGTCTAGTGGATAGGTGCAGCTAAAGTGTGTAGGGAACCTTAATACTCTCCTTATGCCCAATTAAACATTGGCCACTATGTATAAATATTTTTCTTCTGTAGCAATTACTGTCCCAAGAGGTACAGGGATACCTGGTGCAGTCATTTTCCAGAAGATGTTAACTCAGCCACACACAGCTAAGCCTGTGTCCTCTCAGCTCTTCTCATTGACTGTAGCAGTAATGCGTCCCTTGAGCACCATAAACCTTCTGAGGCAAGGTTCTCTATGGCCGTGCAGATTCCTAAGCGTGTTTTTTAATGGAATTATTCTATGTTATTAGTTCTTCACCTTTTCAGAGGAATGTGTATGTTCATTGGCTTTGTAAGAGTTGTGTTCATATGTCAAGCATTCTGCACAGTAATATTAATGAATCTTTCACTTAGAAAGGTTTGGTCCTTACTGTTGAGAAGAACTTGGCAGCGTATGTATAGGTGATGCAGCTCCCCATACCTTTAGGGAGCCTGTGCTGGTTCCTACGGGCAAATTGTTTCATCCATTTTAATTGCCTTTGCCTTTCTAATTCCAGTGCCACCATATCAATACCTCTCATGATCTCCTGCTGTAGCCATGGTGTAATAAAAGTGGGTGGTCATTTCTGGTATCTGCTGATGGGTTTTTGACTAGTGTGGTGAGCAGAAGCAGTTGCACAGAGAGGTCAAGATCTAGGATGCTGCCTTCACGCAACTGTTAGAAACAGCTGATGATGGCAGGGTTGGAGAGAAGGGGCAGATCCTGCTGTATCTCTTCCTTCTGCTGCTCCTTGTTTTCCGCTTTATGCACAACTGGGCGTTGGTGCGGGTCTTTGGAGTCCATCCCTGTGCAGCTCCATGGTATTTTCAGGTAGGAGATGTAGTATCTTCTAGCAGCTACAACTTGGCCTTGCCTACCCCACCCCCTACTGCCCGAGCTGACAGTTTTATACCGATTATATTAGATGCACTGGCATGAAACTTTTCATAGCACATCATCTTTAATCTCTCTTGTATTTTTATACATCAGAATATTGTGCTCTGTCTTATATTGGCAAAAGTGGCAGTGATTATTTTCAATACGTGTTTATCTATTTGGACTTGGATATCTGGAGGATAAGTAGAAACTATTGTGAATTAGAAGTCTAGACTCCAGCAATACTCCGGCAAATAGTAGATCTCAACATGCAGTAAGAAACTTAAATTGAAGTTTCTGCTAGAAAGACTAATTGTAGAAAAGTGCATCAGCACTGATTACAACGGGGAAGTGTGTTTTTCTGGAAAGGTCTGCCAAAGTCATCGATGAAGATAAAATCCAGTCTTTCCTGAGCTGCTTTGTGTGATTGTGTGCCAAAGATGATACGCTAAAAGGATCGTAGCCTGTATGCCAAGTTCTGTGAGATTTAAGGATTGCTTGTTAACTAGAGGAATTTTTTTTTCCTGGTTGCATAAATTAACCTTTCTTTTAACAATTTATCTTTTGTTTATGTATTACTGTTCCTTGTTCATTTATACTGGCATCATCATTCTTTCCTCCCCCTGCCTCGCACACTAGTCACTTTTCATACCACGGGGAGGAAAATTCTGCGTTGAAAGGACTGGCACAGCATGCACTGCAGATAAGAACCTGAGTTCCCTGTTGGATCAGATTAAAGATCCAGAACTCAGTAATCCTGACAGTGATGAATAACATGGAGAATTGCAAGACGCACGCAAGTCCTGTATATAGTGAACCTTCCTTGCTGCAACCACATGCTAACTCACTATAAATCAGTTTCCTGGTTTTGTTTGATTTTAACGTGGAGGTGCTGGTGGCTATAACTTTTATTCTGTAGAAGACGTAACCATTTAAAAAATGTTCGTGGTAAACCCAAAAGCATTTCCGGTGTCTTCCAGACGTCGAAGTACTGGACTGAAAAACGAAGCGACTAGTGTGTTATCTTTTAAATAGAGTGCATTGTATAAGATTTAGTGATCGTTTTCATAGCAAAAGAAAGAACAAGCGTAAATGGGAAATTGTGAGGATCATGTTGTTAATACATATGGCATGTAACTATTATAAAAGATCTTATTCTAATGCCAGCACCCGATAAGAACAGCAAGAGATGTATGACCAGTGTGGGCTGCTGCCACTGACTCACTGTGTAATGACAGGCAAATTAGTTTTCTGCATGTTGTTCTTCTCCTTTATAAATGAGAAATATCATTTCCCAGTAAAACTCTTTGAGGTCCTTGGATAAAAGGAGATTTAAATGATTTTTAATTTTTTTTTCCCACCTACTGAGTATATAAATTTGAAGTGAGAAAGTACAGCAAATAATAAGTTCTATGTAGGTCTTTGACCAGTACAGGCACAGCACGATGAGCCTTGCTGCTCATTGTGGATTGTATTAAAGCACCTTGTACTTGCGAAGACCTCTGTAAAGCACAAGCGAAAAGATGGGTTTAGACCAGACTTGACAGTTGAGCCTATTCTGTTTGAGCCTTTTTATACTTTTGTACAGCTCCAATAGGACTTCTCTGACGGGTGTATTGATAGCTACCATTCCATTTTCTTCAATACACCAGACACCATACCACTTCAGATGAAATAGTACAGGGAGCCTTTTAGAGCAGCTTTCTGTCAATCTCCATCACCTCTTTCCCATTGTGTCTTTGGCTATGTTTTATCACTCAATTTTCGTAATGTTTTGGGAAACCTGACCTTTCCAGAATTGTCTACATTTATTAACAGTCTTAATCTGCCCCTGGTGCCTCCTGAAACAAAATACAAATTAATGGTTCAGACACCACAAAACAAATCACATGCCACTTGTTTCTTCCCGACTATTCTTCATTGTCATTGTTTGCCGCATTGTATACAAGTCCTTGTGTGTTTTGTGGTGAAAGGGACCTAAATAATGCAGGAGATTTTAAGGGGGGGGCAGTAGCAGATAAGTAGAGAAATGATGTGAGAGTTTCAGGTATATTATGATACCTCTTTAGGATAAGCGTGAAGAGAATGTCATTATTGCAGCACTGACATGTGGAAGTTAACTTAGGTTTGATGTATGGCTTGTTTTTTAATCAATTCAGACTTATTTTGTGATAGTCTATAAGTAGCTCTGGAAGTGGTGGAGGGTACATGAAATTTCTGGTCTCTAGTGCTTCAAGGAAGAATATGCTGTTGTCCTCCTTTGTAAATGATTACCCCTCTGCTTTTGCATCTCTATCTCTCCATTCCATTTATCATCCCTTTTTAATTTGCTGACCTCCTTAGACTTTTTCTTCACAAGAAATGCCTCCGTTAGCTTCATCACTTAAAAATAAATTTCATCCCATCATTACCCTAGCTATCACCTCATTTTATCTGGTGGTTTTCTGCCCCGGATTCCGTTTTTAGTTTCTCTTTACCATTTTCACCAGTTTCCACTTTTATTCTTCTATTGAAATTACTTTTACCAAAACGAGTGATCGCGGCTCAACCGGACGCTAATACCTTTACTCCATTTTCCTTGTTTTGACCATGAAAGCAGCAGCTTCCCCCCCTCATCGTGACTTGCTCTCACACACACACACAGAATGTTAGGGACTGGAAGGGACCTCGGAAGATCATCAAGTCCAACCCCCCTGCCAGAGCAGGACCCTAGAGTAGATCGCACAGGAATGCGCCCAGATGGTTTTTGAATGTCTCCAGAGAAGGAGACTCCACCACCTCTCTGGGCAGCCTGTTCCAGGCTCTGTCACCCTCGCTGTCAAAAAGTGTTTCCTTGTGTTTCCCTGGAACCTCCTCTGCTCCAGCTGCACCCATTGCTCCTTGTCCTGTCGTTGGATGCCACCGAGAAGAGCCTGGCTCCATCCTCCTGACACTCGCCCTTTCCATATTTATAAACATTCCTGAGGTCACCCCTCAGGCTCCTCCAAGCTCCAGAGCCCCAGCTCCCTCAGCTTCTCCTCAGAAGGGAGCTGCTCCACTCCCTTCATAAGCTCAGTGGCTCTGCACTGGACTCTCTCCAGGAGTTCCCTGTCCTTCTGGAACTGGGGTCCCACAACTGGATCCAGTGTTCCAGGTGGGGCCCCACCAGGACAGAGTAGAGGGGGAGGAGAACCTCCCTCGCCCTGCTGGCCACGCTCCTTCTAATGCTGTCCTTGTGCTGCTGTAGTGCTTGCTTATGCTGCTGCACAGTGAACCATATTGGGGGATTGGTCTGACTGAAAAATAATTTTGCCAAAATTATGTTTCTGCTTAATTCCCCACTCTGGCTTACCATATGGCTATACAAATATCAGCAGTAGGGAGAGGATGATGCAAGGCTGGAAACTGAGTGGCCAGGTTCAGGAGTGGGTCAGGAATGCTGCGTTAGGTAGCAGTGCTAGATTATGGCAAGATAGAGTTCAGAGTAAAAGCTCATTTTCTCTGTCATCTCCACAGCTGACTTCTGGAAATCCTAATCTCAGTTGTTGGTTCTTTTTCCTTAACCTCTCTTCCTCTCCCCCTTACTATTAACACATTTTCCAAAGCTGCTTGTTCATCTCTTTCTTACAACGTGATCAATAACAACAGTAGAAGCCTCCTGCTTAGTGAGCACAGGAGGTGGAGCCTGTCTTCCTCAGGACGTGTTGAAAACCTCCTATTTAAATCATTTGGGTGAGCATCATTAGTCAAATCTGTACCATCATTTGGAAATACCTGGTAAATAGTTGCTATAAGGTTTAGACTGATAAGCTGTTGGAGTTGGATACTCCAAAGTTTCAAATTAATTATTTAAATTAGTTGTTTTCCAAGCTTGCTTAGTATGGTATTTTAAGGATGTAAGTCACTTAGGAAGAGTCATTGACAACAAAAAAGATGTGTTATAACCTTATCAGCTTTCATAGTGTCTTACCGTCAGGGACTGGATATCTCTACAACAAATAATTTTGGTTTTTATGTCCCTGAAATCACAAGGCACTCCTTTCTCTGTAAACAAATAACACTAAATAATATCACTCTTCTTCTTTGTCTACAGAGATACGCTTTCATGAGTCTGCAATCAAATTATTAATAGCAGCGTAGAGATTGTTTGTGGTTGGGTTTTTTGGAGAGGAGAGGGTCATTTGTTTTACTCTACAGGTGTTATGATTCTGAAGTGGTGAAATATACATCTGAATATGTTACCTGCAAGGCCGGGCGTTTTTAAATCTCAGCTTGGGTTAAGGCTCACAAAGGACATAAATTCACATCTAAATCAAATTCTGCATGCTCCAGTGGTGCTGAGTAAATAGATGTTCTGACTTGATCCCAACCTCGATGTAATGGTGCATCTGCATGCATTTAAGTCTCAAAATGTTTCAGCTAACCTAAGGATATACTTTTGTTGTTCTCAATTTATGCAGGTTATATTCCCTCTATTCCTTTATTTACTTGAAAAAAAGTAACAGAAAAAGTGCCCTTGTTGAACAGTATGGTACACACCATTGAGACAGTTTCTGCAGCTGAGTTTTGATGTTCAGCTGTGTATGTCCTTTCAGAAAGTAACGATACTAATTACCCCATAGTCGGTCATATGAGCTGTAGTTCATTGTACTGTCCTTGCCCTCTTTCTGGCTATCATAATTCTGATTATTGACTTTCAAAATTTCCATTTGTTTCTAGGACAAAAGGATCAATCTTTGGTTCTTTCAAAGATCAAACCATAAACTCAAATGAAAATCTAAACTTAATGCACGGACACAAACATGAACTCGCTCAGTCTACAGATGCCCATTCAGTATTAGGGTTTTTTTTTGTTAAGCAAACAGGTCATTTTCCAGACTTTAATACCAGGATTTGATGCACTGCCTTGATGAAAGTGAATTCTTGAATTCCAGTCTCAAAAGTATAACCCCAAATCAGAAATGGGAACCAGGCTTTTTTATGGCATGTACCGTAAATAAATGCAACTTTTTGTGAGTTGATGTCTTGTGATCTCTACACCTTCTTCCAAAATATCCAAAGGCCTTACTGTGTGTGTGTTTGGGCATCAGAGCCTATGACATAAGGCTGACATCATTCCTCTGCCCGAGAGCGCTTACCGTTGTCTTCCTCCCGTTCTCAGTAGTCGTATAGCATCTTTTTAGCCTGTATCTATGCCGTGCTGCTGGTACCTGCCGACAGCATGAATCCCACCACCTGCTCTTTTCTATAAGCCCTTGGACACTGTTCTCTTTTTCCTACTGAGAGGAAGGCATTATCTTCATTCAGGAGTTGCTTTCTGATTCCTAAGGTAATACTTTTTTTTTTTTTATTTGCTGCCAGTAGAGATAGTGGTTGCATTCTCTTTACCTAAATAGAATGGCTTAGGTTGGAAGGGACCTCAGAAATCGTCTCATCCAACCTCTCTGCCTTGGGCAGGGACGCCTCCCAACTAGAGCAGGTTGCTCAAGGCCTCATCCAACCTGGCCTTGAACACCTCCAGGGAGGGGACATCCACAACTTCCCTGGACAATCTATTCCAGAGTCTCATCACCCTTGTATTGAAGAACTTCTTCCTAAGATCCAGTCTAAACCTATTCTCCTTCAGTTTAAAACCATTTCCCGTCGTCCTGTCGCTGGACACTCTTGTGAAAAGTCCTTCTCCAGCCTTCCTGGAGGTTCCCTTCAGGTATTGGAAGGCAGTTAGAAGGTCCCCCCAGAGTCTTCTCTTCCCCAGGCTGAACAATCCAAGCTCCTTCAGCCTGTCCTCGTAGCAGAGGTGTTGTATTTTTATCTGTAAGTCTTCTGGAAACAGACGTGTAAGTAAAGGCTTTCTGATCTCGCTTATCTCTGATATAGTGACTCTGGAAAGTGATTCTGTATTCTCTCAAATTCTCTATTGGTCGTATTTAATAGAAAACTGAGAGGAACTTCCTAGTGAAGCCAACAGAACAGGAAAAGAAGCTAACTACAAAAGTGAATTTCAGAGAGATGTTAAAACAACTGTAATTTTAAGAGCTTTCCCATCCCTTGTTATTCAGACTAAAAATTCAACAGTCCATAGAACTGCAAAATGAGGTGTAAGACTCGAATATGCAGTGTTATTAAATCTTGCCATGTAACGGTGGAATGGCTACTCCTACTCCAGCTACCAATATCCTCCAGCATCATGTTTCAGAAGAGTGCGACAGCAAGTTTACAAAATGGCTTGATAGTGTATATATAATGGCAAAAGTATTAGTGATTGTTCATAGATAAAAGTTATTTTTGCTGTAGTGACCACCATGTGCTGGAGAGATGTGCACACAGTGTAGCCTATACATCTGTGAGAAACCAAAGCCTACCATGAAGTGTGCATAAGCTGTAGGTTTGGGTATCTGTGCTCCTCAGTTACTTATTTTGGTTTTCTTGAGAGCTAAATGAAATTTTCCTGCACTTTGATGAGCTCTGTCAGCACTTGTTCAGTCTAGTTGGCACCTCTTCATTTCTCTCTGTTTTTTTTCAGCAGATTTTCTTAGAGGAAGGCGGATGATCTAACACTGTGAAGAAATTCTAATTTGTGTTTCTCTTTATATACTTCCAGAGGACAGATGGACACGTCTGTTATTTAATAATGCTCATGTTACATCCTTCATAAAGAATCAGAATAGCTCCTAGCAGTCTGCCTGCCTGTCAGAATAAGACACAAGCTTCTTGCTGGTTTTGTGTTAAATAACAGGGATTTCTACTCTCTGGGCTCCAGCTTGCAGAGTTTGAGAACAGCTCTTTCTCTGATGGGCATTGTAGATTCTTTATACTCTTGCCTGCTGAGAAGTTTTCTTTCTTTGAGAGGTTTTTGGGTACCCTCCTGATAAATAAACATGCTGTGCTGGTTCTTGGAGAGTGGGAGCTGCTTTTAAAACGCTTAAGGCAGTGGTGGTGATAAGCTCTTTACCATTGTCTGTCTCTCTGATGAGCGTAACGTCGCGCTTATTCTCAAGAAATTGCCAGAGCATCCTGACACCAGCTCCTGAATTAGGAAAGGACAAAGTTTGTTTAATTTCGTTCTGAATAGCTGGAACTGACGAACGCTCAGGTATTGTTCGGTTGCCTGCTGAGCCACCCCACCATCGACCAGCGCTAAAGGTGTGGTGTGGTGTGTGGCACTGGCTGACACTGTTTCATGAGCGGTGGTTAATGCTTCCAGCAGCCTTGGTTCAGTAATCAGGTGATCCAGCTGGAACCACATCTCTTTCATTCTCTGGCTTCACAGACTCCTAATTTTGGACCTGCTATCACTGGTTTCAGAGGAGAGGACCTTTTCCAGCACTGGACAAAGCTGGGTCTTCTCAAACCTTTACTGAATTGTAAAGGGACCCATCAGTTTGTGTGTTCCTACTCTCTTTGCAACTTCCTGGAGCCACCAAAACCTTTCCAGTCATGGGTCACTGGGGTCTCTTTCCTGTGATCTCAGGAATAAATTGCATACCATTGTCCACCTTTCCACGAGAGGTATCAACAATTTCATGGCCAGGCGGTTGTCGGTGTTACTTCGTATGCTGACAGATCCAAGTATGTTGAACTCTAACATGTTCAGCTGCAAACAACTGCACGGTTGTGTCGAGATGATGTTGTCACCCACAGGGACAGCTACTTAATGAAGTGTACTTGTTCTGAGGTCACTACTGCTAATCGCAGAATCACAGAACATTAGGTGCTGGAAGGGACCTTGAAAGATCGTTGAGTCCAACCCCCCTGCCAGAGCCGGATCACCTAGAGTAGGTCACACAGGAATGTGTACAGGTGGCTTTTGAATGTCTCCAGAGAAGGAGACTCCACCATCTCTCTGGGCAGCCTGTTCCAGTGCTCCGTTACCCTAACAGTGAACAAGTTTTTCCTTATGTTTCCCTGGAACCTCCTATGTTCCAGCTGCACCCATTGCCCCTTCTTCTGTCATTGGGCATCACTGAGAAGAGCCTGGCTCCGTGTTAGTGCTGGTGTGGTGGCTGGAATTCAGAAGGGATAATTGGGACTTTGCCGACTAGAGTGCTCCCCGTAATCATAATCACAATGCAAATGTAACTTACTAAGTTCTCTTTTGTAGGTTGTCAAAGAATGCAGTTGCTGTATCTGCTCCCAGGTTTATTATTCTGTAAAGTAATCCTGAAAAGGGGCCTCTCCATTTCATGGCTTTAAGTTTTTTGCCTCTTCGTAAAGATGGCAAGCGTGTTCATCTCTGTTGCAAATCCGCTAAAGGAGGACTTTACTGGGAAAACGGAACTAAGTGGATGAGGGTTTGGTTTTGGCTTGACGCTCTGGCTCTTCATGAGCCTTACTATTCTGGGCTGTTTCGTACATCTTTGCTGAGATGAAGCTTGTTGCTAACTCAGTTTGCCACTGCATTTTTTCAAAATACTGAATTTCCTAAAGTCCTTGTTTAAAGTACTTCTTGTGGTAAAAGACTTTGCCCCCCAGAAGAACTCAGTCTGATCTGAGATATTCTGAGAACATCTTGCTATTCAGAGAAAAAATGTAATCGTATTCCATCAGCGAATACGGCTCTTGTTTGTGTGATACTGGAGTCTTCGTTTTGGGACAACATCATCTGTGGGAGTACGAGGAAGAGCTTCGTGCCCTCAGCAGCACACGGTACCGCTATGCAGAGAGACCTTGCTCTGCAGAAAACTCTCCTGTTGCTTTCAGCTGTGGCTCCTGCAGCTGCTCCCAGGGGAAATGGGATGTGCTGCAGAGCTGGCCACAGGGGAATAGGTGCGGGAAAAGGGAAGAACCCAGTTACTTGTTACTCTCTTAATGTGCACATTCTGTATCCTGCCATATGTCCCTCTTTTTTAGCCTTATAATTCTGGGATATTGTAGATGATGCTTTCAGGAGTGCTTCAGCAGTGGTAGACTATGTGCCTGTTGTAAAACACCATTAGGACAAATTAAAAAACAATTTAAAAAAAAATAATGTTATGGTAATGTTAGTGTTGATACAGCATGGAAAAGTTAACTAAAATCAAGAAAAACAGCAAAAGACCATTTGGTTTTATTCTTCATAGTAGTATTAAATGAGACTCACGAAATGTTCTTATCTAAACCCAGAGAACCTATCTTTACAGCAGATGGAAGGAATAATATTTTTCATAGGCAATATGAATAAACTGCTCTTCTAAGATAATATAGTTTAGGTATTAGCTAAATAGCTTTTTATCTTAACCTATTTTTTTTTTTAAACATATGAATTCCAGATAATGAAAAAGCTTTGGAATAAACAGTCCAAGGCAGTATTACTGATGCTGCCTTATAATAAAAGGAGTCCATAATAGCATAATTTTTATGATACTGTGGCTTTGCCTCCAAGGGGAACAAACTGTGATTCTCTGTATGAGGTAGAAGTTTCACTTTCTGTGATGTAATGCAGAAGGCAGCAAATAGTTTGGGGAAGCTGAGTTTAATTCTAAAAGAGTGCCTCAAGAAGAGGGTGTAAGAAAGTGATTGGACCTGGCTGCAGAGGCACGTGAATAAAAAGTTTTTAAATTTAATGCCCAAGAGGAGAAGTGCAAGTGTGCTGGCTCGGAGAGCTCGTCACCTTCTAATGCCATCTTCATAAACTCATTTGTACGTCATGAGATTGTTCCTTTTCAATGAATCTTGTACAATATTTTCACTTTAAAGAAAAAAAGAAATGTAATCTTTTATCTTCTTAGTGTCTCTTCACGCTTGATAGAGATTGTGAGTTTTCTTCTCTGTTTGTGCATTGGAAAACTAACTGTATCGTGTCACTGTCAACATGCTTGTGCATGTTGAGAATAAACTTGTACTTCCTGCAGGGTTTTCTCTTCTCCTGAAAATCTTGTTTTGAAGGAGGTTGTCCCCAAGTGTTACGGGCATTGAATTAATTCTGTTGGTGAAGATGATAGAAAAACGAGGCAGAGTGAAGTTGTGAAACCCAGAGTTAACTCAAAATGCGTGTATCTAGGAGAGTGTTACGGGGAAGTCACTTGACGATGCAGGTCCTTTATGGACATTTCTGATAATGTGGAAATCTTCCTGTACCTCATGTTAAAACCTGTGAAATTGAAAACCCTTTTAATGATTTTTGATAATGCCGTGTAGATGATTATGTTGACATCCGTCCCTTCCATTCACAACCATGTGGGACATATCTCAGCAGAGTGTACCGGGCACCTTACGCCTGTGTTGTTACTCTGACTGTAGATGTACCTGGCATCTCTCTTTCAAGCTTGAGAGGTTTTCTGTTTTGCTAATTTCTGTTGCTGTTCCATTATCTGTACCCAGCCCAAAGGAGTAGGGCATGGAGTAGCAAAGGTGAAGATGGAATAGGCCGGAGAGAGGTTGGAAGGCAGTTAGAGAAATGGGCATAACATATGGAAGGGTTTGAGTGGTGAAGGGAAATGAACCGTTACAAGGGGGACTGTTAGAGCCTTGAGAAGCGAAGAAGGAACATGAAGGAGATCTGGATTGTGTGAGGGTGGGGAATGGTACAGAACTGATGGTTTAATTAATAAATAGTTATCTTTGTAATTTCAGTGTGGCTCCTGCATCAGCCTGTGAACCTGTAACCATCAGCTTGTGCAGCTGACCTGTGTTTGTACCTGCCTTTTCAGGGAAAATAACTGGAATAAGAGCCAGGCTATTTTAAGATTACCTAATTAGTATATTATTTAAATTGCCCAATGATGCCTAATGACTTCTAAAGAGCTATTAGGAGCCACATTTAAATGTCTGAATACATAAACTTAACCATGTGCTATCTCCACTGCCCACTATTATCTATTATTTCTTTCAGGGATTATAGCATGCACTCGCTAAGGCAAAACATCTCGCATTTGATGTCAAATATTCTTAGAAGAATGGTTTTCCCAAGAGAGACCATAGCTGTCTTTATAAAATGAGAAAATACATTGAGAAAATTTTCTTGTTTATATTACCAACTTGATAGGATTTTTTTGTTGTCTGTAATGGTGTTCAAAAGTAACCTAAATATTCATTATTGTAACTTGTTTTCATTTCTAGCCACGTCTGTGCTTATACCTTTGCCTATAAGAGCCGTGGCTTTTTTTTTTACTTCAGGAACTTTGAAAATAAGAAAGAGTTGTAGTGGGCAATGTTAGAACTGTGTTTTCCCTTAAATAAAACGTTCTGGATAAAACTTCCCTACTTTTTGAGATTTGCTTACTGAATTGATCTTACCGGTACAATGTCTCCTTTGTGCAAGGTAGCACTAGCGGAGACTAATCACGCGGTGAACTAATAACGGTGAACTTTTTTCTAAGCACTGCCCATAATTTTGGGATAACTGGCACTAGGTTCAATTCTAGATGTTCCTTCCTTCTACCATCATCAGTCTCTGCACATGGCATTGCTCTGAGGGAGACACTGCACAGATTTGTGCTCTGTATTTTGAGAGTTGGTGGTTGGTCGGGTTTTTTTCTGCAGTAGCTTCTGTTCTTCTTTAGAGAAGAGAAATGAATCTGTCCCGGAGTGTTGACTGCTTGGCAGTTGAGGAGAAAGAAGTGTTTAGTGATGGCCTTAAAGGAAAGGTATTTAAGGAAGCGGTGATTTTACTTGCTGCAGTTTCTGTTGCACTACTTTTATAGAAAACAGCAAAAATTTTGATTCATACCTTTACCAAAAGGACAAGAAGATGAGAAATGTGGGTACACTCTCCAAATCTTTTTCTCCTTAGGGTCACTTCAGTTTATAATTTCTGTCAAAAGACTTGAATCTTTTTGACTCCACAGGGTCAGAAGAATCTCAGAGTTTGTCAGAGAGTCACGTCTCCACATACCAGCGCACGCAGGAAGGGTGGGTTACTTAGTATGTACGACTCCTTGGGAACTGAAAGGCTGGCCAGAAATATGCCCGCTTATTAAGTCCTCTGCTGTGTTTGGCATGGACCGCAATTGCACCTGAGGGAGTAGTTACTTCCTCAATTCAAGAACTGCATCATCGTTTCCATGCTTAGTCTTGACTGTGAGGAGCTATTGCCCTGTCTTTGATAGGGGTTTGGGCTAAATTTCGACTGACTACATAATAGCTTGTATTGAATTTCCAAATATTAAAGGTCCACTATCATAAAGTGCTTTGACTTGTGGTGTTACTGAGGCGCTTGTCAGATGGCTTTGGAGACAGAATTTCACCCCTCCTGTAGAAATAATGAGTATGGCAGCAGGGTGAGTTTTATACTGTGACTGTTTCTTAGGCTGTCATTGCAGAGCAGCTACTTGCAATACATGTTTCGTACATGTTTTTGGAAATCATGGTGTTGTGAACAAGTTTATTTTTTTTTTCTTGCAGATTTGCATTACCTTTCTATTTTGACTATGAATCCCGTTCTGGCATTTGTAGCGTGCCAGCATTGCTGAAAAGATGCTCACTAAGCCCCGCGTTAGGCCTGTGCTGTCAGGGTTTCATAGGCCACCGCATGCTTCAAATGCTTGCTCTAAGTTTGAAACAAACAGCCGTTCAGCATAATCATTCATTATTACTTCAAGTACTTTTTCTGTGGAATGAAAGGAGAACCAAGAGCGCTGAGAGAATCGGTCAAAATCTGTCCTTCAGACTGGCTGCCTTCAGACCTCAGCAGAGGTGGGGGCCTCTGGAGCATGGAGGAGGAAAGAGAACTGACTGCAGTGAAGATGGAACAGCCTTGCAAACTTCTGGTTTCTAACAGCCTGGGGATTATAACTGCTTTATTCACTTACAGTAGTATCTGTTATCTGCAATATAGTGGGAGAGACTATCCGAATATCTTTTTTTTGCTAAACGTTTTGTAAAGCTGCTGTGTGTTGAAAGGTGAGTTAGTTTGTATAGAAGACTGAAAGCAATCTGCACCTTCAGTCATTTGACTTCAAAGAGACGAAGAATGCTATGTCGTTATTTTTAAAGCAGTGGGAAAAGATTGTTAAAGGCTAGGACATCACAGTCTCAGCTGTATACAGCTAGCTGAACAGTAAAATAACGTACGTTCATTTTTAACAGTATTTTCTTTTTTTCACGAATAGCGTGAGCTTCACTGTGACTTACGAAGCTGAATTAATCACTTGATTATGACTTATTTTGAGAACAACTTTTATTGTTAGGTTATTTTGTTATCAGTAAGTAGATACCAGCTATAGCTAGAGTAGTGAAGTTGATTTGTGTTTCATTTACTCAAAGTTTAGGAACTAGATATATAACCACCTCTGTCAGCATGGTTTTCTTAGAATTGGACTGTATTTAAAAAAAATAAAAAAAATAAAAGATTGGTCAGCTCTTTCATACGAGAGGTTTGAGAAGGTTTTCTGTGATGATGTCCGGATGCCTGTATTGGGCTGTGGCATTTACAACTCTGGCGGGGAACAAACCAAAACCCAAACTGACCCCCAGCCTCTAGGGTAACTGTGAGGAGATTGGAACCATTTTACAATTTTAGTGACAGAGAGAATGTTTTATCCATACCTCTAGTTGTTTTACAAAGGAAAATAAGAGGTAATGTGATTACTTTGAATGTTTTGTCAGAGGTGATGGGCTTTTCTGGTGCTGGTTTGTGGCAGGAGGTATGGGCTGGCTTCCTATCAGAACACTGATTTGGCCAGAGGAAAGGTCTCAGGAGCAGCAGAGAAGTAAATGAAACTGAAGACCTCATCAGATGCAGGTTTCTTCCACACTTAAAAGCGGTGAATATGTGAGAGAAACCATATATGGCAGTGTGATAAATAGTAGTGTGATATAAATAGGCTTTTACGATTTTTTAGTACTTCCTACTGTTAAATAGCCTGATGCTCTTCCACACACACCAACTGCCTGTATGTGTTCATCTGCCCTTCTTGGCAGTGTTTTATTCCAACTGGAGTTGTGATGTTTCTTTTACTGCTTCATTGTCAGTTGATTAACTGGCCTGTTACATGGCCGTGTGCCTGCTTTTCCAGTGGACCTGAAACTTCATACCCAAGTGAGCCGAGATGGTAAAGAAGCATTAAATCCTCTGGTGTCTTCCTGGACATGAATGCTTCAGAGGACATTATAGAAGTTGTTTTCCCGTTAAAACCAAATTCAGTAAATAATAGAATAATTGAATTAATTAATTTCAAACTAAAAATATTAAAAGTTTTTTGCTGATTTTGAATAGCAGCTGATTTTAGAAGTTTTCAGCTCCAGGCAAAATGGCCAGGTATGTTTTCTCAAGTGGATGCTTTATTAAATGCAATGACACTAAATGTTTTTATACAAAAAATATATACCTTGTTCTTGGAAAAAAATTCACTATTATATTAGTAAAAGGAATCTCACATCTAAGTAAAGGTCCGAAATGTAATTGGGTGGGCTGAGATGGATAGTGTGTAAATAGAGCTTGTCAGTGAATTCTCGTTTTGCTTGGGTAACGTGGTGTGACTTCACTTTGGTGATGATATGAGTAGGGTGATTCTTTTGCTCCTGGGCAGGTCCATCAGCAAAGCTGCTGCTGCCCTGCGTGGAGAGCTTTTCATTCTAGCGCCAGGTGTCCTTAGTGATCTCTTCTCTAGCGCTCACCCCAAGAGCAGACAAAGAGGTGGCCTGCTCTGCGGGACAGGAGTGCGAGGCAGGGCTGCTGAGAGCCAGGGGCGTGCAAGGAGTGAGGTCACTTCTCTTGGCAGTGCTGCTGGAAGACTTCCCTTGGGTTTCCGTTGGAGGAGGAAGCGGAGTTGACAAGCGCTTTCCAGGCAGGTAGCCAGACAGGCATTATTTTAACGTTTCCATCAGAAAATCGGTGGGTTTTGGCAAAACTGAAATCTTCCTTGTGAAAATTTCTATCTTGTGGAAATGGCATTTCTGATTAAAAATTAATTTTGATGGAAAATGTCCAATTGGTTATAGTCAGCTGTAGAATTAGCATCTGCTGTGTTTTAAGTCTACCGAAGATAATTTGGCTTAGGTTTAGTGACTCTGAATAGAATATACACAGACAACTTTCCTCTCTCTGATACTTCAATTCTAGTATCAGCCAAAATTCAACTTGAAGTTGGCTATGAGTAGAATAAAAGCTTTTTCCGAATTTTGCCGGTTTGTTTTGAATTCAGACTGCCTTCGGCTTCAAAGGTTTCACAACACAGCTGCCATGGCTGGAACTCAAGCTGCCAATTCAGCTAACTGCTCTGGACCTGAAGCTCCTGCTGCGTGCAGCAGTATTGATCTGTGTGGGTGCTCAAGGGCTAATAGCTAGCCCACAGATTTTCTCCGTCAGTTATGTTTTCTGTTGGTGCTGTCTACAGATGATTGTGGTTAGGGCTTGCGTGGTGTATGGGATGTAGGACTTGTGTTCATTTACAGTCGCATCAATTTAGAACAGGTAACTTTCCAGCATTTGGTGTTTTACCCCTGTTTTACCTGCTTAGTTGTATGCAGCTGCTAAAGACCAGCAGTTATTATTTACATGTAATCTCTTCCTGGCTGCTTAAATTACTCGTGTTAAAAACCCCTCCTATTTGTAGAGGGAAAACCTGAAATCTAAATGTAATTCTCCCTTGCTACATTTCCCCAATTCAGTGCGTGTAGTCAGGCTGTTGCTCAAATTTAGAGCTGTTAATAATTAGTGTCCTGAAAGGACTGTACTGGGTTATTCTGGCTACTGAGAGTTGTATGTTGTCATTAAACGCTCAAAGCTTTATTACCAGCCTTCTTTTAGATACCAAAGAGCTTTTGGTTTCTACTAGGCACATAGAGGACTATAAACTCCTTTCTTAACAGGTCAAGAAATATTTTTTTATTTTTTTTTGGGAAACATACAGCAAAATTTAGTTACTCCTTGATACTTTTGAGGAAAACTGTAGGAAGAGGTTTGCGTATTTTGGGGTTTGTTGTTTTTTTGGTTGGTGTTGATTTGTTTGTTTTTTTTTTTCCCTTTCTTAAACAAGATGTAAAATATGAACTTGTTATTATAATAGCACCTGGTGGTTCTGGTTTTAGTTTGTCTGAACTTGCACTGATTTTAACCCTTTTTTTTCTTTTGGTGAGTAAATATGTAGTCTTTCTAATCTTAGAGTTGTATGGAAGCTAGATTTTCCTTTTAATGAAAAATCTTTTAAAATCTATTTAACCTAGTGTAAGAACACATTTAAAAAAAATACTGCAAATTTATTTTGAGAAGTTCCTATCAAGAAGATATTTTAGTAATGTTTCATTATGATCTCCATTTATTACATCTTATTATAGCATTGAGTCATGAAACCAAGAATAAGAGTTCCAGCTCCAGGAATGGGAAGGGATAGATGTAGTAATCATCTGTCTGTCTGAGGGTCATGGCTTGCCATTTTTAAGGCTATTTTCAAACAAGGGCAGGCTATGGATATAATCAAGTTTAAAGTATCAGAGATGAGACTCACTTAGAAAACTTACTATTTATTCCTGGTAATCTTCACACATGATAAACACCTCCAAATATCATGAACTGACAACTGTGTACTAGGAAGCAAGGTGGTCTTGTATCTTACTGATGCATTTGCATATTTATTTAACTTATAATATGTTTTAAATATAGAAGAATAGTTACATTGACCATTTTGCGATATTTAAACAGTGCTTCTCTTCCTAGTTCTTGTTCCTGGCAGCTTTATCCTTTTCTGATGGCTTCAGTCATCTGCCCTTCCACAGGGTTTGATCTCCTTTTTTTTTTAAAAAAAAAAAAAATTAGATTTAATTTTGTTCCTTGTTAGCTCTGCTGTTTTCTATCCTAAATTTCTTATTCTGGGAGCATGGGCTGCTGCTCTCTCCGTGCGTGTGTCTGCTGTCCATCGCACGGGCTGGAGTGGTCGTGTAGCAGGGCAGTGACCACATCCCTACACCCTTTCTTCTGCTCTTCACTGGCCCTCAGGGTGTTCGCTGCTGTGGCTGGTGGTTGACATCAACTTTTGCTGTCATATTATAGACCTTAAACTATACTGATATCTTCACTTAAAGACATTTTTTAGTTTCAGCTGCCTGCTGTCTGTTTCTTCAGACCATGTGTGCCTTTCCTGAACCATCCTGTAAAGCAGTCGTGCTGTGATCCAGGTGACTCCTGAAGATCAATTAAAAGTTATTGCTTAATAGAGGGGTAGATGTTTTTTTGTGGTCTGTTAAGGTACGTATGGGTATTTTGCTATGATATTGAAGCTTTCTAGACATACTCAGAATAACTTCATGCAAACTTCTTCACAGATCTTGTTCAAATGTGGGTGTGACTGTTGTTCCATACAACTTCTCTTACACCTGAGTATCACCTGCAAAAGAAACGATATGGCTGTGCAAATTCACAGGATGATTCAAGGATTCTGGCTTCCATGCGTCACCTGTAGGACCAATGGGTTTGTATTTGTTGTGAGCAGCTATAGGTACTCAATGGGAAGTTTTTTCCTGAAGGCACTGTCTTGGTTTTGGATGGGGTTAAACCACCACAGGCAGGTGAACTCTGGACGTTTCTCTGGCATCGTTTGGAAGCGGTGCAAAAGTCCTGTCTCTCCTGCAGTTCTGTTGGCGAGTATTCGCAGTACAGGTCAGTGTGCGCTCGCTCTCCAGCTGCAGGAGCTTGCTGGAGGAAGGTTTTCTGTTGTCCTTGCAGTGGTTCACGCTCTGACCTGTAAGGCTGTTGCAGTGGAAAGGGAAATGAGTTGAACCTGCTGAAGTAGGACCAGGAAGGGAGAAGTCTGACTGTTTCAGCTAGATATGTCTTAACTGCACATTTTTAGTGTATTGGGTGTATTTCTTCAGCCTCTCTGAAGCAGAGTTCCTCATCCAGAAAACTGATCAAAAACTGCAAAAAGAGATCAGATTTACTATAAAAGGACATGCGATGGAAATCCAGTGTGTTTATCAGGCTGCCAGTTGTAACGGGATGTGCACAGGTATTCACTGAGAATAAATTTGAAACTTAAAAATGGATTTAAAATGGACCATGTTTAGCTGTTTGGCATCTGTAAGTCTTATTTAGCCTTTTTTTTCTTAAAAAAAAATGAAATCTTCTCAGGCTATATAATGTAGATTCTGGATACTGAAGGTGGAAGAATGACTTTCCTCATAAGAAAAGTGACTGGGTGTAGAAAGGGAGGACATAAAGATTTTGGGTTTAAAATAACTGGCAGTGGTAATGGCATGGCTTCGAAGAACTACTTTTTTTAATTAGTAATACTTTTAAACTGTGCCAGTAAGTATTGTAATCTCAAACTAACCAATTTTATCTCGCTGGTATTGTGTTTTCTGAAATGTTATGTACAGGAGTGAAGAAAAGCAGACACAAGACTTCCTTTAGTGTCCTTCTTCAGAACCAAAGCAGCGAAACGGAGCAGCTGAATTTGAGAGGCTTTTTTTGGAACGTTGTGTATACAGTTTAAGCATAATGAATATTGACATTTAATTAGAAGTGTCATTAATAATAGGCTTTTCTGTTCGCTGTGCTCTTGTTCTGGGGCAAAGGGGGGAGCAAGAGAAGGAATTGTCAAATTCATCAGATAAAGTATTTCAACAAACAGTAGACTGCTACTGTACTCTGAATCTAATTTGCTGTGTTCTGGTACACACCCTCCAGCTTTCTCTGACAGACTGCTCACTGTCCTGTGTAGCGTGACTGAATACTCGTTAATTATTATTTTTTTTGTCAGGAAGAATGAAAATCTAGGAGTGAAAAAGCAGGTATTTCACTTTTAACCTCTGTCTGTGTTAGTAATGATGTAACTGTAACTGAAAATCCTACTTGATATCACGCAGCAGTTGTTCAAATTTGAAACATCTACCCAAAGAAGTAGATAAAAAGCGTTATCCAAGGAGGTGTTAATTTAAAAAGAAGTCCTCAAGTAATTTGTAAACTGAGTGTAATTTAGGTGTTGAGCCACAGCCAACCTCATGAAATCCTCATGTTCATAAAATGAGATGAACTAGAAACTTACCTGAACAAGCGGGCAGAACATTAGTTCTCTGTTACTGGTGTCATATGGGAGGTGACGGTGAAGGAGAGAGGCTAAATTCAGCTTCTCCCTCAGCTGTCGGACCTCAGGCCCAAAAATTTCAAAAGTTGTCAGATCAACTTTAAATGCTTTTTGTGTTAGATTTGACTCTTCTTGTGGTTGAGGAACGAGGAGGTGGAAAAGGAGTGTGTAAGAGTAGCTCATTCATTGATACACAGGTGTCATTACGGGTATTTCTGAAGGGCGTGTGAGTATGTTGCTCTTCATTGCTCTCAAGAGCGAAGTACTCGCAGATTGGAATTTCTTTTGCTATTCTGTACTCCTTGCATCTGTGAGGGATTTAATCAAGCAGCACAGGGTGCTCGCAGATAATAGAAGTCTTGAAGGAGCGTCTAAAAGCAGCGGGAGATTAGATAAGTGCCGTGTACCGGTTTTGCGTATGAAGCCTGGAGGCTGCTCAGGGCCGGGGGGTACAGGGGTGTGAGGAGCCCTGGCCGAGGAGCAGGGTGAGCTTGGTGTCCCAGAGCTGCCAGCCCCCTGCAGATAGCCAGCCTGAGAGCACCATCTGCTTACCCACCAGGGAAGAGAAGTTCCTGAGGTTGTGAAAACTTTACCTTCCCAACCTCCAATGCCAGTCTCTCTTTGTATCCAGTGCTCTCTTTTGACAGCTCTTTGGGAATGTAGTAGCACCGAAGGAATCACGCTTGCAGTTATCTTATGTGGGCACTGTAACTGTCCTGGTTCATCAGCAGGAAAAATGCGGTATGTCTCTTTTCCAGAGGAGGTTTTAGGAGTTTAGTAAGTGGTCCTATGATAACTTTGCGTGAGTGTATTGTTTTCAATAAGCAGAATGAATTTGATTGATTTATATATGACAGATAATATTTTTTCTTTTGTAAGTTTATTAGTTTTGACAGAGCCCAGAATCATTAATGATGCTACTACCTGGCTAGAAGTCCAGCTTGAACCTTTGCCCCTGATGACAACAAAGTGAAATGACCCAAAGATTACATATCAGCTTTCACGAATTATGGCTACTTTTCAATTTTTCGGTCAGCAGAGAGCAGGAAGAAACGAATGGAGTATGAATTGTTGGAACGAGTTCAGGATTACAGTCTGAAGTGCATGGGTCGATTCGCTGAAGGAAAATGCATTTCTGCTCTGATTTTATTTATAAGGAATATCCTGTAGCTGGGTGCCACATCAGAATTGCTGAAGGCTTTCAAAACAAATTTTTGAAAGATAAAATACTTGGAACTTTCATTTGTTGGATGGACTAATGTGGACTGCCTTGAAAATAATGCGTAATCAACTAACGTTAAACATTTCCAAACTGGTTTTGGTTAAAACATTTAATGTAGTTTCACTAACATGTTTTCAGTAAAAGTGTGTGAAAATGGGTTCTAGATAAAACTCAATGTTTGTTTGAAATTCAGTACGTTGTATTATTCTCTTGCAACGTTCAAAATTGTCTTTGTACTGTCAATAGTTTGGGGTTTTTTCCTCCTGATTAGATTGTCTGGATAATTTTAGTAACCGTGGAGTCTGAAATCTCTTTAATGTGTTCGAGCTACATGGCGCTATATGGACATGGATCTTCTATGAGTCTGGCCTACTCTTCTACCTCTGGTAGCAAATTCATGTACTGTATTGGACTCAAATAAGCAGGTGGGCTGCAGTGGAAATGCATGAATTCTGCATTGCTAAAATACCAGCTTCTAAACAACTGGAAAACTGGCAATGCATTAGCTTCTTAGCTGATTTAGACTAGCCATGAAAAATGAAATTTCTCATGTCCTTGTGTGAACATGTGCATGCTGTACTGTGCTAAGGTGGTTATCTTTTTGTATAGGATGTGATGCAAACTCTTTAAAAAGCCTCTTTATTTCAAGTCAGCAAATTAGTTGCACTCTTGGAGAAAATAAATTTCATTTCATTACCTTTTTAACCTACTGCTTATTTATTAAGCTGCTTAAAATTGGTTTGTTTATTGTAAGCCCAAGCAAATTCCTTGTTTTACTGTGTCAGTTTGCGTGAAAGAAGAGAGGATGCCGAAAATTCACTTGTGAAGCTTCTGTATGCTCTTTAATGCCCTAACCAAGCCAGTACTGCAGGAATGTTCTGCCCTTTGATAGGGAACACTCCTTAGAATTGCTTCATCACTTGAAACCTGAGCTCGGGCAGGAAATGTACAATTTACTGCCTCCCCAGACCTGAGAGGTAAATGGAGTTTCATTGCACAAGTTCTGTCCTCCTCCAGTTGCTGTAGCAGTATGTACTTTGGATTGTTAATTTAGGAATCTAAATATTGCATACTTAGCAGAAGATGCTGAAACGTTATAATCAGAAGCTGTCTTCATATGCAAAGATTAATCCCATGTAAATCCAATTTAAATAATCCACTTGCCTATGGAGAAAGATTTTAGTGTAAGTGGCCACACGGTCCGTGATACGGATATGTGCACACAGCAGTACCTTTCTTAAATGAACCTGCTATTTAAACCAGTTGTTCTCAAAACTTTTTTGGTTTAATCTCACCTTTTGTCTCTACTCCTTTCTCTCTTGAGGCTGCAGAATTTACTTTGTCAGTTCTTTATTTGTCCCATGCTAATTTTAGCTATAGTTTATTTTTGGTGCGGAAGATTGCAACCAGCATTGCTGCATTTTTATCAGTTTTGTCATTTTATATATCAGTATTTTCTGGGAGATCAGGTAGTTACATTTTGTAACCTGGTAAGCGATAGCTAGCCATCTCACTATTTTCCTAGTGTTTTTTCAAAATCCAAGAATGGCCGTACCTGGTCAGGAAAAATTATATTGCCTGTGTTCTTAGTGCATCTATTTCTGGAAAACAGGAGTAGTAAAGATGATACGGATACAGTTTGGGGACAATTAGATTGTAAAACAAGTGTGTCAGGGTAAGACCAGTGATTGCAAAGTCTGTCTGTGGTTAAGAGCTGCATCCTTTTTGCATGTACATACGCCGATAGAGGTTTAAATACGGGTTGTCTAAACGTGATTGGCTACAAAGCAGTTAAATGTAATTACCCTGACAGATTTTATAAGGACGAGTATTTTTGAAAGAGCATGTGATGGTGAAGGCTTTTTAACATAATCGCTGCCTACTTCCATAGTTGCTTTGTGGACACAGTGCCTTCTTTCAGGAATTTCACCATTTTGTTCATGGACATTGAAAAAGTTCAAAACACTGTCTGCAACTATTCAGTGGTTTTGTTTGGTTGAAGATCGTCTGTGTTACAGCAAGAACCTTGATAGGTCCACAGGTTGGATCTGTTGAAGGACACAGTGAATGGTTGCTTGGTATTAAAGGATTTTGAGGATCACCAAAGCCAGATTTTCTCCTTCTCACTCTTATGAATTTGTTGCTCTGTTTGAAACCCAAAAGTTTTCTGTCCTGTTTAAGGCAGTGATGAGGAAGGAGGAAATACTCCCAGCAAATCAGATGAAAATAGAGGGAGAGAGGAGGAGGTAAATGTGAGATTTACCTTTCTCCTCTCTCAAAGTGTGATGGCTTCTGGTCTTTAACAAGTATTTTTTTTTTTCTTCTTCTGCTACAAAATTGTGTATTGTTGAGTTAGACCCTCCTAGCTCACTACTAAATGGTTTTGTGAGGACTACAGTACTTAACTGGAAGCTGAACAGCCCTACTTTATGCACTAGTGTTTGTATTCGTGAGAAAGGATGCCAAGATAAACCTCACTGTGTCTTGATTTGTCACGTATGTAAATCCTTGTAAAATATGGCTGTCGCAAGGTTGTTTCTGTGGTATAGATAAACTGTTTCTGATCAAATAGCATGCTTTGCTGAAACCACCTTTGATTCAGCTCACAGGCAAATGCTGCTCTAAAGTCTTGGCTGTAGTTACTGGCTGTGTAGCTGCACTGGTGAAGATGCTGATCTTTATGCCATTACGGCTGGTGAAGTGGTTGGCTTTGACGTGGTGTCCACACGATGAAATATTGTCTGTCAAATGCTACGGTTTTGGCTCAGGTCACTGTTATGGAGGTTCAGGTCCTGTTCTTCTCTGATAAAGGTTTTCTTCTGCCTTGGCTTGTTTGAGACTTGTAGAAGGCTTAGCGGAGTCAAGCTCTTCATGAGAAGTTGTCAGACATGTACTTTCTTGTTAGGCTTTAGTTTGGAATTTTAATGTTTGCGACACAATTTTTCATTATTTGATCATTAAGAGAAAGTCGTGATTTTAGCTTGCAGACGGTGCATTTGTCTAGTATCTTTATCCTATCTCAGTTTGTCATGTTGGTTTAGCAAGATAAAAATAAACTTGCTATAATTCTACAAGAATACAACACTGCAATTCTAACTGGCCAAAATAATAATAATAAAAAAGCAGTCCTGTGAGGATACAAGTACTTTTTAATTTGAAAATGCTACTTAAGTCAAAACTGAAACATTTTGCAAGGATGGATTATCATCAGAATGATTTTTTTTTTTTTCGTGTCTGACATGCGTGGTCATGCTGAAAGAAACGAAGATGTGCTGTGGAAAAGCAAAGGGATTTTTAGGGCAGTCACTCAGGTTGGCTGCAGGCAGTGGAAAGAAGGTTGAACTGCAGCGTCTCAACCCTTCCAGATACAAGCAGCTTGGATCTTGGCCTTCACTTTCCCCCTACGTATATAAGCTATCAACTATTTAGGAGGGGATTCATCCTTTGCTTACTAATTATCTTTTACCTGTTCATTTGTGTATATTGGAGCACAGATACCTCTTATGATCCAAACAAGCTTTTTAATCGCTGCTGGGGTGTTTGCTGACCTCTGCCTTTTATCATAATAGACACCACCACCACACTGAAAATAGGAAGCAAACGTGTAAACTTTTTTTAAGTCTCCATAACTTTTTGCAGAATAAGGAAAAGTAATCACTTTGTATTCCGTTTTGAGAATACCTGTTTTCTTTTACTACTTTTTAAGATGAATTTTCTATCTCAATGTATTCTCTACTTAAGTTATGAAACCTTCTGTTTACTTACACCCTTGTCAAAGGATTTAGAAATAGTTTCCTGAGTATGTAATTAAGTGAATCACAGACTCTGATCCTGTGAGGTGCTTAAGTAACTTTTATCAGTGAATATGGCTAATAGCATCAGATGTGCAGAGAAGTACTTGGGGGACTAGGGTTGAATGATAGTATTTAGAATTTTCGTTCTGAAAAGTGAAAGTTACATTTCAATTCTTGCATCTTACTTATCAGCACTTAGGGCAGAGTTTAGACTTGTCTTGGTCATGGTTCTTTATTTGCAGAATAAGAATTACTTGTGCTTCCAAACTAGATATGTAAATCAAATCAAATTGACCCAGAAGGAAGATTTGGTAGTTTGACAAACCTTTATTCATGTTGTAATTTTTTTAAAAGGCCAAAAAAACCCCCCAAAACATCCTAATATTCTTGTTATTGCTGTGTATTCTCATGTCTAGTGGTTATACAGTGAATGCACAGGCTTTGCAGAATAATACATTAACATCTTTGTATTAAACGCATCAGAATCATGTTTTCTGCATGCTTTTTCTCTAGAAAGCTGTTTGGTGGAAGCTTTTTTTTTTTTTTCTGTTTTGCACTGAAATCAATTACATAGTACTTGGAGCATATTAGCCATGATGCCCAGCAATTATAATGCTTTTTGAAGTGAAAATGCTGTGCCGAATCTTTAAAAAAAAAACCCCACAAAACCAAACCCACAAAACAATCTTAAAATAGAGAGGGAGTGGACAATGGGCAGAAAGGAAAAAGGACTGAGTGTTTTGGAATAAGGTTGTGTTGTAGTTTGCAAGACATTGTTTCATTACTGAATATCGTGAATTTAGTACTCATTTTTCTTTTATCTGCAACAGTTTTTTAGCAAGGGATTTGCCGTGTAATGACCTTTCTTTGAAGTATGACATTCTTGCATTTGCATTTTTTTAATCCTTTATATTCTTCTTTTGCCTAAAGACCCTGTGTGGACAGTAATGACCGCACGTTTCCGATTGCCTGCTGGCAGAACCTACAATGTACGAGCATCTGAGCTGGCACGAGACAGGCAGCATACGGAGGTGGTCTGCAACATTCTTCTCCTGGATAACACTGTACAAGCTTTCAGAGTTAATGTAAGTAGCTTGCTTACTGTAAACCCTTATCACCAAACTTGCTTTCCTTTGCTGCATTTTTATGGCTAGAGTTTGTCTTTCAAAATAGCCTTAAGTACAGAATAGAAGGGGAAGTTAGGTTCAGGCAGGCTTGCTTGTACACGTACAGACTAAGTCATCATGAACTTAGTCATTCTGGCATCCTCTCTAGTAATAGCAAAATTGAATATACAAAGCATAATTTGTTTTTAGTAATTCTCTTGAGCTAGTGTTGCATAGTGGAAATAGAGGGCAGTTTTGCTACTGAGTCAAGTGAGAAGCAAGCATTTATTTTGCTGCACTTGTTTTTGCATTTTGAGCGTGACTAAGGCGTGATGGTAACTCTTCTCATGACTCTGTAGCTAATTACCTTCAGTCACGTGCATGAGAAATTGTAAATGTTGTGTTCACGTGGATGAGTTTTCTGTTAACATACCTGTCTTGAAGTTCTTTGTTTGCTCAGTAGTAGGTATGGGAGATTACCTTTCTTTTTGATCTAGACATTCAAAAGCTGTACGTTGCTAGAGGATGCTAGTGCCTCTCTGGAGTAGAATCACCAGTCACAAACCCTCAAACATCTATTCTGTCTCCCAAGAAAAAGTTTTATAATAGGTTCCCACCACCTTCCTAGTATACTAAGTATTTTGGTTGCGTGGATCATGCTTTACTGCTTATACAGATCAGCCTGCAAGTTTGTCTATTAAAACTGAATTTAGGGAATAGAAAGTTCCTTGGTGCTCAACATTTTGATCTCAGGTCTTAGCCTCAGTCGAGTTTAGTGTGTTTGTTGTGGTTTTTTTTGTTTGTGTTTTTTTTCAAAAATGGGGAGTAATGAAGTGTTCAGTCATAGCAAATGTATGCTCCCTTACACGGAATACAGGTTTTCAGGGTTTGAGCTGTGTGTTACTTCGTTGTGGTTGACAAGATACTCATCAACAAATATTTATGCAATTGTTTTCAAAACAGGAGGAACAATGATAACATTGAATATATTAGCAAGGTCTTTTTCTCTTGGTGATTGTTAGAGGTATTCTGTATGCTAATCACAATAAAGCTCAATCATCTGGAGTATGCAGTGCTGTGTTAATAAAAATGTACTCATGCTATTTCTTTTCCAACAGCAAAGTACTGATCACAGGCAGTGTCTCTTGATAATTTATGTGACATGTTCTCAGTTCACACTTCAACCAGCCTTTCCCATTGATCTGCAAAATCGGCGTTCTTTGTCCTAAGCCTTACCTTGTATAGAGTGTAACAAAATCAGATCAAGTAATCCCTGTGGATTGTAGCAAGACAAAGGTTATTTTGGTAGCAGGCAGAAGAATCAGTTGGAACTAACCTGTGCAGGTGTTTGAAGAGTAGAAATTCTTTCTATAAAACGCCCTGCTTACAAAATGAAGAACTCCAGCTCTGAAAAGCATACTTCATAGACTGTACCTGGAAGAAGTCAGGCTGACTTGAGTTAATAATGTGATCAGGATGATTTGCATTGCCATAATCCCGCTTCTTCAAAATCACATGGCTTTAATTGGTTTTAATTAATTGTTTAAATACCTCAAACTACCTTTTTCATGCAGACTGACTGAGCTGCATGGATATGGAGATCACACTGAACTTGAGGGAAGACTAATCAAGGTAGATGGGATGAGCTGTTCTGTGAGCAAGGCGAGAGGTTTAGTGGTCATGGACAAACGTTTCGATTTGGAGCCTTTATTATCTCAGAATTCTCCTTGAACTGAATGACATTACATTCTAATGTATCTATTGTATTATTATAAAATAACACAAACCCACAGCAACCCCCCTGCAATTTTAGAAGTGAAATTTTTAAAGAATTTAATCTTCAGTGTTGCTTAGTTGGTTCACTTTTTTTCTTTCCCCAAAGAAACCAGCTTGCTTGGAAACTTTATTTTCAGCAAGATAACCTTTTGCAAAGGTAAGCTGTAGAATGAAGGGAGACAGTGGTGCAGCGCTAGCAGTTTGGAGATGTGCTTGCTTGACCCACAGATGTTGCAGTGAGCTGCGAGAGGAGAGGTTCAGCACAGCCTCCACAGACGTGCGAGCAGCAGAGCTGTCTGACCCTCTCCAGGAAAGTCTGGGACCTGTCATCCCATTTCTCTGCCATCAGAAGTTCAAATTTCTCGGTACTGACATGTCAGCAGTATTTTCCTGGTGTTTGCTGTAGATGCAGCCAGTTCTGTAGGGCAGTATCACAACCAGAATGTCAGTAAGACGACTTGGGAAGATGGTGGTGGTTGGTAAACAGGCATTAAACCTGTGTAATTGCAGATGTTTTCCTAAATTTTCAAACATGGATGTTTGTAAACAGCTGAAAATCATTTTGCTATTAGACATTAGTGTTTATCTAGCGGTACTAGATGTTAGCCACTAGATGATAGACACTGTGTAAAAATGAGTTAATATATTGGTGTCTAGTGTTGACACCAGATTTGTTCTGAGAGGCCAGAATTTATTAGTCATTGCTGGAGGCAAAATGTCTAGCAAGATGTATGCATAACATTCTAATATTTCCTCTTAAAACAACGACTAATGGAAAAATATATGGAAAATTAAAACTAACAAACTGCCACAGTTAGAAAACGTATCAACATTTTTTCTTAATTAAAATATTAATGTTTAACTTTCTCTGTAGGAATATGGCAAGTTTCTTTGTATACTAATCCACGTTTTTCATTTAAAGAAAAAAAGTAGACACTTGTTATCATACTTTTTGTAATTTATAGCAGCTGTTCAGTGGTTGTGATAGCATTACAAATATTTTGGACCTTTCACAACAAGCAGGATTGTGACCTTCACCTAGTCTGGCAAGCTGCAACATCATTATATAAATATCAGAGATGGCTTTAAACCGAGGTCTGGTTTTACTAGATGCTTATCTCTATTTTGCACTGAGAGTGCAGTGATCAAAACATGCTTCGTGTTGAAACTAGTCTTCTCTTACCAAATTTGATGCCCTGTTGAAGGAGAAATACCTTCCTTGCAGTCATGAAATGATGTTCTGCGCTGCTAAATTGAAACCGATCTGCAAATTCTAAACTTTTTCGTTAGGAAACATCTATTCACGTGTATAAGAAACAATATAAATTCTTAGGTTTAGAATTGGAAAACAGCTACAGAAATATCTACATGTTATTGGAAGAAGTAACGTGCTAGCTGAGGGAAGTAGGAGTCTAAACTTGAATTCCAAACGTCTCCCATTTTCTGGCAGTAACTGTCCTAAGTTCTTTGTTTGAGTTCTTGTGTGACCTGCTCTAGGATCCTGCTCTGGCAGGGGAGTTGGACTCGATGATCTTTTGAGGTCCCTTCCAGCTCCTAACGTTCTGTGATTCTGTGACAAAAAAAATGCCAAGAAGCAATTAGTGTTACTATGTGGTTTTAAAATTAGTTTTATTTGCCGAAGAAATTGTACTGATTGGTGTTTTATTTCAAATTTTATCAGAGACTCCCAATTTAGTAAAAAAGTGACTATTTTTGAATTGTATTTATTAAGTTAACATCTGGGTTTTTGTCTTTCCTTGTTTTTAGTTGTGGGAAAGTAAACTTTTCAGTAGTGAACTTCTAAACTTTTTTATCTTTTTACTGGCTGTTCATTTCATTAAACATCAAGAAATATTATCTGTCTGATTTATTATTTTTGAAATAAGATCTTTGAAAGTAAATATGGCAATTGTTAGAGCACTTTAACTTAGCCCAATTTATATGGGACCTGAAACACCTACCTTGTGTAATTTCAACTTAAATGTGAAGAACTATGGTTGTGATTGTCCTGCTGGGATCATTTCAAGCATAATTTGTTGACAACTATTTTCTAAATTGTTTATTGTGAAATAAATTATCAAGCTTATTGGATTTTTTAGTCCCCAATAAATGTTTTTGACAGTTTACTCAACTTTCACCTGAACAAAAAAATGTTTTGGTAGGATGCTTTTAGATGTTCACAAATGTCTAGATGTGACCTGTAGATTTTTACTCATGTATGGGTATCAATGACATTCTTGCAACCTTCTTCTGACCTTTTAGTTGCATACTTCTGTTTTAATGGCTGTAAAAATAAACTGTTGTATAAGCTCTGTAAAAAGTGAGGTCATTTGGGAGCAGAACAGCATTTTTTTTTTTTGTTTTAAAACTGTAAAAATATATTGCCTACAGTAAACAAGACAAGATGTAACAAATCCACTGTGTCATCAATAATACTTGGTATCTAGAGGATTATTAGAAGCTTGCTTGACGCCAGAGAAGTAGAAAATCTGGGTGGAAAATGTATCAATCATGTCTTTAATCTTTCTTTTTTGACAGTTGTTCTTGCAGAATTTTTCCTCGTCTTTTCAACTTCAAGAAGCTATGCCACTTTAACTTTTTGGGGAAACTCCCTTCAGATTTCACCAAGTGTATTATTGAGTCCTCGCATAATGGCGCACTCCGTGGTTCAATTACTGTGTTGGTATTTTCAGGTTAGGCAAAAACCTGCTAGCTACCAACGACCACAGATTCTTTCTGTATAATTTTGAGGGTACATTTGTTCCTGTAGTAGAAATCAAGTTTGTTCACTTGTCTCTGGAAAAGAATGTTGCTGTTACTCAGTTCATTTTAATTAATTCATTTAGAGTGAAGTAGTATCTTTGAGAGAACACATGTAAATGATGCTTCTCAGATACTTGGCTGTCTCAGCTGTCCATGCCATTTAACTTCAGAAACATTTTCAAGATGCTAGTTCGTTTCGTTTTGGGAATAGATTTTCAGATAAATGAGACCTAGACTGTACAGACTTGTACTTCTCTTTTTTTTTTTTTCTTTTTTTTACATTTTTTACCTCCCCCGCCTTTCTTCTCCCCCCTCCCTTTTCCCTTCCCTCCCCTCCCCCCCTTTTCCCTGTTCTCCTCTTAAATATCAAATTTAGCTAATGAATGACTTTCAGGAATAATCTGGTAGTTAGCTGAGAAGAGAGAAATTCTTACTGTCAGGAAATGACAAAAAGGATACATAATATTTACTTACATCTATTGCAGAAGGAGAGATGAAGCTCATTTTAAAATATTGTTCCTGGGATACACTTTGTCGTATTAAAAATTTAGACTGCTGGAGCACACCTGAAAGAATGTGTATGTGCTCTACCTGCCTGAAGTATGTTCAATTACATATTTGTTCATTTAAAAATATGTGTATTTGTTCTCTGTAGAAACATGATCAGGGACAAGTTCTTTTGGATGTAGTCTTCAAGCATCTTGATTTGACGGAGAGAGATTACTTTGGTTTACAATTGGCTGATGAATCTACTGATAACCCTGTAAGTTGTGGTTTGTTTGTTTTTTAAAAAATTATCTTATAAATCATAATCACGTTCATCACTGTGCTCTGTGTCATTGTGAAGAGAAGTGAATAGAAGCTATTGCAGGATTGTGCTATCTTCTCTATCTGAGTGGGTCAGTATCACCTTGTAGTGACAATAAAACAAAATGTCTGGAGTAAAAGGTTGAATTTGTGCTTATGAAAGAACACCTTAAAAGGACTTTGCTTGTTTGATATGTTGTGCCTATTTACTAGACTGTGTGATTGTTGTCAGTTGGAAGAAATAGTGGTTATTATTTTTTTTAATTAGGACTTAAAAAAAAAGTGATTTTCTAAATTGTCCTGTACAGTGTCTTTGTTTATAGCCCAGATACCTGGTAGGTCTTTTAATAGTGCTTCTTATAGTTCACTGTCTGACAAGAGCTGTCAACTCATCGCCTTAACAGAAAAAGGAAGAGATTCCTTTGAAAATGAGTGTTTCTAATAGTTCATGGGCTTTAATTGAGAGGAAATTCCATAGGACTGAAAATTTGTAAATCACTGGTAGAAACTAATAGATCTGGCTGTGAAGTGCAGTGTGTACCATAGTTACAGTTGTTCTCTTGAGATCACGACTGCTTGAAGAATACTTCTTGAATACTTTCTTTTATAAGTATCAAATTCAGTATGTGTTTTAAAATGCAATTCAACTATTATTCCCTATAATACAGCTCTTTATCTAATTCCCATGATATGTGTGTCACAGTGATGGGGTCTAAATTTATCTCCCAACTTGTTTGCCGAAAGTCATTTTTGTTCGCAAAGTGTGCAGAATGTGATCTGTGGAGATAAGTGACGCGGTCAAGTGTTAATCATTCAGTAACTAAGGTGAATTTTAGGATATAGCGCAGCTTTCTTTGGTAAGTACGGATTTCATCTACTCTTGTTTTGCCATCAAGAGTGACTGTTCTAAATAGAAGTACTTTTTTTAACTTACTAAAAGGTTGGGTTTTTTTTCTTTCTACTTATTTTTAATGTCTTTTTTAATGTAGAAGAGAAAGAAAGAAGTCACAATACAGCCACAATTTTTCTTCCGCCTGAATAGTGAACTACTTCCACAATTCTTTCTTCTCTAGAGCAAATTATTCTTAAATATGTTCTTTTTCTAAATTTTGGTAGCAATAAGTATGAATAAATCTGTATTACACAATTACAGATATTTAACAAAGTTTTCTTTTATAATTCTGTGGATGGTTCTGATAAGACTTTGGCAGGCTGGCCTCATTTAATCTTTTTGTTCTGAACTTTGTTTCCAGGCTGGAGAGACATAGGCATGCTGTAGAAAAGGCCAAATGATTTTTTTTTTTTTTTTTTTTTNAAGGCCAAATATTTTTTTTTTTTTTTTTTTTTTTTTTTTAAGTTTTGGCTAATAAGTATTTAATTATTGCTCAATATTTTACCCAAGATACAGAAATTTGTAGTGTTTCTTATTCTCATTTATCTGGTTTTCCAAAGCTCTAAGCTCTTGCATTTTAGTGTGTCTATCTGGAAGCAGCTGAACACAACACTGTAATAGAAATGGATCTGGTTAAGAGTTAGTCCAAAAGAGGAATGACTTCACATCTATTTGATAGAAACAAATGCTTTAAAGGTTTCGTATTCTTTGACTTCTAAAGATATTCGTTTTCAGCACGTATCTAGTTGCCATGAAAACGATGTCTCAGAGCTAAAGAGAAGTATTACCAATTATATTTACCAATTACCATTATTTGTGTAGGCTTAAAGAATTTATGAGTTTGACTAATTTCAGGTTTTTATATCAGTTTACTTTTAAACTCGGTTCATTTGGACAAAGAACTCAGATTGTATTTACAAATATTCTAGTTAATTGTGAAGTAGCGCAGCAGAGTATTGCTAAGATACAGTCCATGCGACAGGAGATAAAGGTGATGGGAAACACTGCTAACTGAGTGTGAAACCTCTGTCACTGTGCCCAAACATGGATTTAATGAACTGCATAAGCTTTATGTTTTTGTATAATATTAGTGTCACCGTAAAAGTCAATGCACAAAAGCAGTGATGCTGTGAACAGCTGGAATGACGTACTTGGCTGAGGCCGTATTGGGCTGTGGGTGCCTAGAGTGGTGCTACAGGGGGAGTACTGGTGCAAAGTGGAGGTGAGAGTGCAGCGAATGCTGTCGGTGTGGTTGCTGGAGAACCCTTGGCAGGAGGGAGCGAGAGGGGGAGAAGGTACAGAATGACTCTTGAAGGGACTGAGGTACGAACTTAAGGAATCCCCAAAGCTACCTGCCTCTCAGACTTACTGGGATGTAAATGGGATATAGCATGTCTTTCTAGCTGTACCTCGATTCATAAAAATCTGGTACTTTTGCCTAAATTTTGTCGGCTTCATCTTCTTCACGGTATTAAGTGGTTTAACCTGCATTTTCCCAGAGAGAAAAATTGCATTTTGCATTTGGATCCAATATCCCTTGAAAGCATGGATATTGCCTGTTAAATATGGTTCTAAAAAAAAAGTTACTCTTCTGTGGTTTGAGCTATGCTAGTACATATGAAATGGATCTTTACAACCAGAAGGAAATGTAAATGCAAGCTTTTCTGCTAGACATTTCAATTACAGATTTTCTGGATTATCTGCAATCTTGAATAGTACTTCCCCCACAAAAAAAATTAAAATCGGAGGACTATTAGTCATATCTGTGCATTTATCAGATATATTTGGTCATGACACTTTACTTAAGGATACATCTTTCATCATGTTTTGAAAGATTCTGATATTAAACTCACATGTATCCCTGGCTGGAGAGTCCTTCCTTAAGCCTTTATGTTTAGTCTTAAAAGTGAATTGATCCTATGTGAGGCTTTTGTAACATTGCTACACTTTAAAAAAAAAAAATCTATTAAACTGTCTCTTTTGTTCCTCTTAAGTCATCTACTACAAGGATACAGCTTTTGGATGTAGTCATCATTATCTGTTATTCCCAAAGAATGAAATGACTCAGAGCTAACTTCAGATTCACAGTGTGTGTCAGAGCGCTTAGGTACCTCTGTGTGTTTGCATCTGCCTCCCTCACGTGAAAAAAAAATAAAAATCCCTATGGTATACGTAAGGTAGTTACATAAATGTGAGGGTTAGGCCAGTGTCACTTCATAGGAACTGTGACCTTTTAACTATTTGCTGAAGCTTGTGTGTGGGCTTTCATTGCAAGGCAGGGTGGGGAATTCAGCAGTGTTTAGAACAGAGACTTAGGAGTTAACTGAACTACGTTGGTGTGTGCAGAGTCTGCTGGGCTGCTTATGTGGAGTGGTTTAAACAACTTGTAGGGCTTTCTAGAGACCCTTGTTTCTATCTGAAGTTCAGAGTGCTGATTTTTATAAAGGTCTGTCTGTACTTCTCCATAGCAGCATTCTCCTGTAAAGACCATGAAGATTCTGTGCAGTTTGGTAAAATTGTTCTGTAGTCCTTAATCCAGTAGGCTGAATGCGGAGCCTCTGATTTCCAAGATTCCAGTCTGTGACTTACCGGCGATGATATAACACAGGCTGACAATCTGAAGAGAACCTGCGAGCCATTGGGGTCGTTCTCTGGATGTGCCAGACCTGCAAAATGCAGAGGCAAAAGTACTGGAACTAGTCTAAGCAAATTAACTTCTGAATTGGGTGAACTAGCCTGTTTCTAGCTCTTCACTTCCACTGTTAGTTCACCGTGGGTAATCAGTTTGAAGAGTAGCTGAAGGTTGTTAAACAGACCATAATTGAGTTCTGACCTCTCTGAGTCATGTGACAGTCGTAGATCCAAGTCACAGTTGAATTAGTCCTGTAGGAGGCAGATGCCTGGACAATAGAGATTGATCCTGGGGAAAGAAGAAGAATAGCTACTGTTGGTGACAATGTTGCTGTCTTCCCAGAATCAGGAACAAGACTTTGAATGCCACTTAAGACATTTTGGTAAAAGGCCAAGTGAAAATTAATAGGAAAGCAACAGTTTCTTGGTGTGTCAGGCTGTAATTTGTACTACTTTGTTTCTCTAAAGTTGGTGCTATAATTTGTCTCTTTCCAGAGGTGGTTGGATTCAAACAAACCTATCAGGAAACAATTAAAAAGTGAGTACATGTATGTATTTGGTCAGTTCATCTATCATATTTATGCCATTTTTCCAGGGTACCCTCATTAATTAGAAACAACTTTTCTTGACCGTAGGAGGATCTCCTCACAGTTTGAACTTTAGAGTTAAGTTTTTTGTAAGTGACCCAAACAAGCTTCAAGAAGAATACACAAGGTAGGTCTAGTTAATTTATCAATAAAACATTTTTCTAGAAGGCTTATGTTTAAGGGGAAAAGGATAATTAATTTTTTTTTTAAGGTATAACATGGACATTTTCTTTTAAATCATATTTATGTTGTATGTGCAAGCGTCTAATTTTTGCCTAATAATTACAGATATGAGCTATGCAGTTGCACCAAATCAATATAACAAAAAGCCTCTGTGAATAAATTTTCAAATTTGTATACAAAGTGGAGTAACTACGTGAAGAAAATGCTACCAAGTAGAAACAGAAAAGGGAAAATAGAGAAGAGAGGAAAAACTTAATCCCACTATTCACCAATGAGTACAAATCTAATTTTATCCTTACTTGTGTTCTCCTTTGTGATGAAAAAGTTCCTTTCTGCATTTTTTTCTTGACACCCCCTCTCCCCAGTTTTCTGCTTTGCACTAATAAAATTAATCTCCGTTTGTATGGTTGTAGTCGTAGCTTGAAGCATGTAAGCTTATTTTGATAGCGGTGTGGTATTTGTTGAAGAAAATGCTCAGTGTGGATCAAGATAGGAGGCTTGGGAGTTGCAATTAGTCCCTGAAGATATGCCTCAAATTTTCAGTATTTTTAATTAATTCTGGTCCTCTACATAAGTGGCATGATTTGACAGATTGGAATTTTTGGATGTTGGCCATTCTGAAAGCGGGTCACCCTCATTCAAAAAACCGGTATCTAAATTATTAAGGATAGTTTCAGAAATGTTAAGTAGCAAAACTGTAAAAATTTGTTTATAATATCTGTTGATTTGTCACATTTTGGACAAAATTTTCCACACATCTATGTAGACAAAATTTATTAAATGAGTCCCAGAGATCCTAGATCAGGCTTTGTTTTATTGAAATATTTACTGTAGGAAAATCTGGCAGTTTATCAGAATAATGAAAAATGTGTTATTTGAGTTAAAGGACAATATGTGATATTCCTAAGGAGGTAGGAAAACCAGTAAATGTTCATCAGTATGAAGTAAACAGTAGAGAACTGTTTCCTTTAAATGTTATGCTGTAAATACAGAGCTGTAAATGCAGCATCCCTTTAGATGAGAAATACTGTACGATTGCTGTATCTAGGTCAGCTCTACCGTCTTTGCTAATAGGCCTAATTGCCCCTGAGAAAACATGTTTGTATTTGGACTTATAAAGAGACAGTTATTATCCGGGGGGGTGTTGGGAGTGAAGTTAGCAAGCGACGCCACAAATACGGAGCCCTTTCGTGTAATCAGTATTTTCCCCTTAAAGAAGAAAAGAAACTAAGTACACACATCTGACAGTTCTGTCTGAAATGGAGACTTTTCAAAGATGCTCAGTTTTTATAAATTTCAGGAAAATAGAGGAATGAGTCACCATCAGAGGCAGTACGTGAACAGTTGTCAGGGAAAGGTTCGGTGCGAACTTGTGTCTTACAGACCTGCGAATTTGTGCGAGGTGCTGAATGCCTCCGGTCAGGAAGGGTCAGCGGCAGTTCACCTGGTGTTGGAGAGCTTAGCTTTAGGAACTTGTCTTGGCAGGAAATGAGGCATCATTAGTTCTGCTTGTGGTAGAAAGACTTGCTTATTAACGCTGACTCCATTTAGCGATAATTCTGTCTTACCGTTTTCTAGATACATCTGCATAAGGAAGATGAGAGCATTGTAACACAATGCCGCCTACACTGGTTGAGCTGAATTTGTTGTGCGAGCTTTTTCACATCTACATCCCTAAAGCTTCTGCTGATTTCCCGTTTTGCTCAGTAATAGACAGGGCTTCGCTGTTCAGACTGAGGTGGTCAGCTAACAAGCCATTAACTTGACTGTTGGCTGAAAACCGTGGGCAGAAAACGAGCTCTGCTTAGTGTTTCGTAACCATGAGGTCCCTTAAGTACTTGTAATAAAGCATTGCACAAAAAAGTTAAATAGAGTGAAGGTGCAGCTACCCGTACAGAATGTTTTTGTCCAACATTTATGACTGAAAAAAATGTAAATTTACCAGGAAAAAATGGGGAAAAAATGATTTGTTCAGTATATTTGTGAAGAGATGCTCAAGCTAACCTTGTGAAGCATATCCTTTCAATGTATCAATTTAACCTATCATTTATTGCTTTTTTTTAACAGGTAAAGAAATTTTACTTTATCTGTCTCTTTCTGGGGTTTTTTTGTTGGTTGGTTGGCTGTTTTTTTTCAATATGCTTTGTAGAGTGGAAAATGAAAAAGTATTTTGAGGTCTCTAATGCCTGGCTAACGTTTCGATTTTAACTTCTTGAGGTTATACCTTAAACTAAGCTTCTTGCCATTCTGATCAGTTAAAAAACTTCTAGATGGTTTTGTAGGAGTTGATCACAAGGGCTAACGTCTTTGCTTGTTAGTTTGCAAGCGTTTTCTTTCGAACATGGAATGTTTTACCTTTCCGCTATATTTAGCTTGTAAGTGATTGAATTTCTACCTCTGTACTGATAAATGTTTGTGGAAGTCTTTAAAGTGGTAGTCAGTCCACTTGCTGAGTATGTGTATATATCTGTATTATTTGTAATAAAGTGATCTAATATGTTTTTAATTTCTTAGTTCAGGTTCATATTGGCAAATATTTATTGTTTAGTTTCAGTTGAACCTGTGCTAGGTGTTTTTGGTAAGTAGTTTTGATGAGTGTTTATAATGGATAGGTACGGCAGACTCTCTACCTCCGAATCAGAACTACAAGAAGGAAACTAGATGATTTTTATAACTGCAATGTAGGAGGTCCTAAAATCCGAAGAATTTATAAGCAAGCAGAAATTATGTTAAATCTTCTACTCAGTGAAACCTTTGATTTTAAAATAAAAAGGCATTGGAGCCTAAATTCTGCATTTGCTCTTATGCTCTGTTAGGAGGGGATTTTTCTGAAAGTTGAAGCTTGTTGCTAACACCCTGCAATCTCAGTCGGTCTTCTTGGTTACCCCACTTCGGTCTCTCTGTCATTAGCAGGTGTGATTTGCCACCTGATACAAACATTTATACTACTTTGAAATTGTCTGAAACCTTTGAGTGAAATATGAAAGAACTGAATTGAATGAACAGAGGATTCATTCAGAGACATTAAGAAAATATTTGGGTTTTGTAAGAGAAACAAAGGAAGTAATTTAGAGGGAAGTCTGTTTTGTTTTTAAGGTTTGTTGGGGGTTTTAAGTGTTTATGCTGCCACTGTGCTGTTTGGTAGGAAGTAGTTCTTGTTATAGCTACTTTTGCTGTTTCCATCTCCTTCCTGACTTGAAAGAGTGGACAGGGGAAGACTCGATGCAAGTTTTTCTCACAACTTAATTATAGAAAACTTCAGAAGTTCAGGGGAAATCATTCAGAAGACATTTGACATAATAGAGTCTGCAACTTTCATTTAAGAATGTAGCTCCAAAATGCTAGGAGTAATTATTTTCATTTAAATGAAAAATAGAGTATTATCAAATACTCAATAAGAATAAATTAATTTTAACTACCTGGAGTACAGATCATTCTCATTAAGGTACCTCCATACACAGATGCAAACTTCAGCATTTGGTTACCATACTGAATAGTTCTGATGTTCACGCTTACTCATCATGAAGGCACTTTTTTCCTTTTTTTAAGCATCAAGTTCAGCATAAATACTGGAAAATAAAGCAGATAGGCTGTGAAATTTGCAGCCTTTTAGTGAAATATACTGTATGACTTCGTAGCCTGTAACTAGTTTAATTTACAAAGTTGTGTTATTATTTTACTAATTACAATTTAATTTCTTTCCCATAGGAGTTTAAGAAAGAGCATGCAAAATAAAAGTTTTTGTTTTGCACTAACTGAAGGCAAAAAGCATTAAATTGATGACAAATGATTAAATAATTTGATTTTTAATGATAGTATTCTTTTGTTTGTTTCTTTAAATAAGGTACCAGTATTTTTTGCAAATTAAACAGGATATTCTTACTGGAAGGTAAGATTTATTTATTTTTTCTTGTATTAAACATTAAATGCAACTTTGTTTGAGAAAAAGTTAATGGAGAGGAATTTTACCTGCAAAAATAATACTTTAAAAATACTGTTTATGCAAGTAGAAGTGTTTATAATAATTACATATCTCATTTGTTCATAGACTATGAAAAATCAGGCTTTTCAAAATAACCAAATTTCATATGAAATATGTAATTTTATTTATTTCTCATTTAAAAAACAAAACAGATTGCCCTGTCCTTATAATACTGCTGCTCTTCTGGCTTCCTATGCTGTTCAATGTAAGTATCATTAGTATTCCTACACATGTCAGTACTGAATATATAAAAAGTAGTATTGATTAGTTTCTTAAGACTGTCGTTTTTGTAGCATTATATTGTGATGTTTGTGGACATGATGCTATGTCTCTCATGATGAAGGAAATATGGTTGGTTGTTTTTTCTTCACGAGCTGAATTGAATAAGGAAAAAATAGTGGTGGTGTGCTCTGCTTTCCTTCTTTATAACCCATTCAGTTAAAAAACCTCGAAACAACTGTCTTGGATTTCTCTGTGTTCTGAAGTGTGAAGTTGTTTGGTTTTTTTTTCCTGAGAATGATACTAAAGCATTTGACACTTAAATATTAACATACCATAGAGTGAACCTCCAAATAGGAGTCAAAAAGAGAATTCTGGTCATATCTGGCCAAAAAGCTCAATAGCTTTGTTGTCAATTTTAAGCCATGCAGTGAGTAGATATGTTTCAAGACTGAGATTTAGTCCTCCTCTTCTCTCCCCATTTTCCTTCATAAACTTAAATTGTTGAGCGAAAAAAACCCGACCAATCAACAACAACCAACCAAGAGGCCATTCAGCGTTTACCTGAAATTTGTGATTGTCAGTTTTGTAAGCAATCCTGATACATCCATCTATGTTCACGTGTTTTTCTACTACGACAGATACTTGGGTGTACACAGTACTATTTATACTCTGTACATATCACAGAAATTGTGATGTCCGGGGGGGAAAAAATGTAACGTTATTATTTTATGCAAAATTTTGATAAGTGGTCACCTTTTTCCAGATCAGTCAACAAATTGATCTTAACAAAACTTAAACAAAACTCAAAAACTTGGAAATAAATACTGGGAGTGCTGTCATGCCATAGGCATTTGCCTCAGAAGAGATGAACTACTTGATAATGAAACAGGCACTGTGAAAGATTCATAACATTTTAAGCTTTTAAGAATGCAATGTGTTTATTTTTTCAGTGGTAGGTATGTGCAGTGCTTTGTGGTTACACTTATAGATGAGATCCCGCTGCCCTTAAGTTCTTCAGCATGCAGACCTCTGTCTAATGATTTTCAGTGCATGCATATTACAAAACTCTCTCTGGGTTTTGCTTTTGAGATTCTTCATAAATATAAGGAATGAGCAGATGTGGATCTCAGGCAGTGCTGTGTTCTCCATAGTGGATTTTAGCAAGGCATACACTCTGTTTACCTAACTCGATCCCATTTTCCAATTTCTACATTAGTTAAATTATTTAAAATGGGATCTGTTTCTGGTGATGCACATGCCCCTTCCCTGCCCCCTTCCTTTCCCCCCAGTTCTTCCACGCCCCATAAAAGTGTCCGTAGGCCTCCCCAGGCCCCAACGTCACGCTGTGTTGCTCCGAACTTCCCGGTTTTTGTATGTTGTGTTTCTTATCTGGCACTGTAGATCTATTACATGGATTGCAGATATTTAAAGCTGTATTTTTTTGGATTGTAGTTAGAAAGCCTCAAAGCCTGTATTTTTAGCAAATGTTATTGTTTGTATGGTTTTATTCTGACAATAAATGTGATTTTAATTTATTTCTTATAATTTTAAGAAAGTATTTAAAATTATGTAAATGCACTTTTTAGTAGTTTCAAAGAAAGTAGTTTCAATGTAGGTGTATGTATGAGTACCTTTTTCCATACATACAATTGAATGTGCAAAAAAATATTTTTCTAATGCTTCTGAACTTATCTTGGTACAGTATGAGTTGATGGGTTTTGCAGATGTTAATGAAGAAATGGCAGTTGTAGTATTAAAAATGTATGGATTGTAATCAGGTGGAAGCAAACAACGGTAAAATGAAAACAGAAAAAAAATAAATACCTTGAAGTATATTATTTAGTGCTGGCCGTTATGATGGCATTTATGAATTTATTTGTATACTAAAAATTAAACACTTTATAAACTTTATAAACAAATACCTATTCAAAGCTCTTTTTAAATCATCTCCATGGTATTCACTGAGAATGTGACTGTTTATGCAAAGGGGAAGAGGGGAGTTCAAATGTCTTCTCTATTTTTGTTTGCTGTAGAACATAAATTATGTGGGAGCAGGGTCTTGTGAATTTGGGGGCATCGTACAATGCCTAGTACATCGGTGATAAACAATAACCTCTCTTTTTAATATTTTAGCCGAGCTGGGAGACTACAACCATTCAGAAAACTTGCCAGGCTACCTCTCAGACTATTCTTTCATCCCTAGCCAGCCTCAAGACTTTGAAAAAGAAATAGCAAAATTACATCAGCAGCACATGTAAGGATTTACAGCAGAAGATATTGACTGACTTTGTCAAATCCTGACTGCTGGTGCTGTGCTATTGTGTAAAAAAACTGAGTATTTGAGTATTTGTCTTAAAGGTTTCTGGGTTTTTTTTGTGTATTTTTTTTTCCAGAGTACATTTAATGTGATTTTTTTTGTAGATTGTGTAATAAGTACCATTAATACTCTACACAGATAGAGTATCTATGACAAAATGACAGGAAAAATAAGTGAAAAAATGAAATCAAAGATACACTGAAGACAGTATTTGTGTGCATTGCATAGGATATTAGCATCAGGGTGTAACTTTCTTTAAGAGTTTTTTTTTAAGTCTTTCAGAATGCTCTGTGCATAAAGGCTTTGTTTTCATGGTGCTCTCACCAGTAAACAAGAGTTACTTTAGAAGTAACAAAGTCCTTTTCTTCAATATCTGTTCTTTCCTGGGTGCAAGTCTGCGACCTTTTGCTAAAAAGGAAAAGGCGATGAAGCAATGGAAAATTCTATTTTTTTTTTTTTTCCCCAGTGTGTAACATTGTGGTACTTTTTCAGTGATGGTTTCTTGGTATTTGAGAACTTAAGTGCTTTTTGTAACTGTTAAACTTCACAAAATGTAAGCGATGTTGACAAAAGCATTTGCTTAATTGGGGCATGTTGTTGGCTTTAGAAACCACTGAACATTACATTTCAGTCAGTGGCTTAGTAAATTTTGCTAGGTGGCGTAAAGAAATTAAAGTGAGTTGATAGTAATTTGTCTTGGGGAGAAATTGCTGTTACCGATACAAAATACAGGACTGCAAAAGTAATTTCCAGATTTTGAGAGCTGCACAGACATTTAAATGATAACAGTGTGTTCGAAATAAAACTGCATGTGTTTCCAAGCTGTGTTGCGCACTCTTGACGAGAGTTTGTCTATGTGGAAACACAAGGGCTTGGGCTATAGTATCTTTATGGTGAGAAAGGAAATTCAGATTTCAGGGTTAGGGGTATAAGTAGTACAATGAATGCAGATTTTCTGCATGAGCTCACTATGAGAGCCTCATGTGAGGGGGCTACGTTAGAATCGTTCTGATTTAGCTTCTTTTTTTCAGAGGGTTGTCTCCTGCCGAAGCAGAGTTCAATTATCTCAATACAGCACGTACCTTAGAACTTTACGGAGTTGAATTGCACTATGCAAGGGTAAGTTTGGATGAACTAGTATTGCAATGGAAAAATGGATTCCTCTGAGATATGTGGAAAACTATATTTTCCTGGCTGCGGCTTACAAGAGAAAAAAAAGAAGATCGTATTTCCTTACTAGGTGCCTACCTGTGATTTACCAATTTCAGTAGCTGCTCTTTCGCTCTAGTGAGGGCATTTGTTTGCTTAAATTTTGGCTTAGTTATATGTGTGTTATTCAAGTTGAGTTTGTTGGCCGAAGTGCCAGTTCAGCTGGCTACTCGTGAGTATGAAAAATGTTGAATGTGCTTATCGAATGTGCTTTTGATGTTTAAGGATCTGTCAGGTTTGAAAAATATTTTATTTGGTTTCAATTGTAAATCTTTATGTAATATAAACTGCTAATGTAAGGCGAACATGCTACGATTTGATACAGTGTCAGTTTTATCTGGTAAAGCAATTAGCTCAAGTCTTGACTCAAAGAAACTTAACCTGTCAGTACAGTGCTATAATTTCTGCAAAGCCTCTGAATAGAATTATTTTTAGTAACTAAGGCGTCTCTTTTTTAAATATTCTTGTCCTACTCCCTAAGGTTGGAGAAACTTGCAATAGCAGTCAAGTGTACCCCATTTTGCTGCTCTCTGTGTCCTGCTGTTGCAAGCGTATTGAGAGATCTGTAGCAGGCGTTTGATTAGAGTGCAGAGGTACTCCAGGAGAAGTGTGCCATTTAAGTACGCTTGCAATATTGCTTGTTTTAGAATCTCTTCTCTGTTTATTCTGAGATTGCGATTTCCTTTCAGGTAGGAATTTAAGTTGCTGGTTGTTTTTAGTGTAACAAGCATCACGTCAGTCTATTAGTGCTGTTATTTGTAATAAACTGCTAGAATGCTCTGTATTGTGTGTTTCTGCAAAGTTGGTGGAAGACAGAAGATCTAACTTAAGAAATTAAAATTCTGTGGTTGGATATAAAGAACTCAGAGCAAACATTCAGGCTTGTCCTAAATAGGAATGAATAATTTATTTCTTATTTGTTGTACTAAAACACATTTCCTTCCATGTTAATTGGCTTTACTATGGTGTTTGTGTATTTAGAGAGAGAGATGAGAATGAATATATATGAGGTTTCAAAGATATTTATATTGTTCTTCCAGTAATTTTGTCTTTTCTTTTAAAGGATCAGAGTAACAATGAAATAATGATCGGAGTGATGTCAGGTGGAATACTAATTTTTAAGAACAGAGTACGAATTAACACCTTTCAGTGGTAAGCACAGCTGTTTAAGCTAATGTTTTTGTTTGGTATTTCAAAACCTGTTTTTACCACTAACAGTGTCACATGCTTTAAGAAAGACTGAAACTGAGCTGTGGTGTATCAAGTCAAAATGATTTACTTTGTGCTGTACTGTGGTTAATTTTATGATGAAGTTTTGTCCTATTTTGTATGTTGCGCTGCTAAATGATTGTGGTGCAAACTACAATGTATTTTAATACATTTTTTTGTCAGGAGTTTGTAAGCATACTTTAATTAATTATATAGCCAGGGGCAGTGTTACGGTCTACCTCAGTCTTTAAAGAGACAACCGAACTTAAAAACATTACCAGAGAGTCATTGCTCTTACCTGTTTTGTCACATACAACTTAATTGTGCTGGGTGCGTTAAATTTATTGTAGGTGTGGCAGTTGAGGATAACTGAGGTGGAGCATTCAGGATATTGTCATCTCTTCATCCACAAATAACTGTTTTCATGATAAGGATCAAAAAAGTGTGTTTATTGCAGAAAATACTGTGATTTGTTTCTCCTCTTAAATAAGAGTTTTTCAAGCTCTTTTATAAACGTGGAGTTATCCTTGTTAAATATGATGCTCCAGTTGTCATTCTTCTTAAGTTGGGATCCTCTTCTTATTTATTCATGTAAGAAGGGAAAGATCTACGAGAAGCCTTGTTCTGCACTATAACTCCTGTAGTGCTCTTTAGATGTGCTCTATGACTTCTGTAGTGCTCTACGGAAGTTATGTCACCTTCCCCAGTGCTTTATGAGTTCCCTCAGAAGTAACCTTCCCTCGGATTCCTTTGCGTGCTAGAAATCCACTTTGACAGTTCTGCTTATGACATGTGTTGCTGAGTATGCTATAACAGCATTCTGAGTGGGCAAAGTCAGCCGTGGAAAATTATCATAATAGACATTAGTTTGCCAGGCACAAAAGATGTTCACTCTTGAAAAATAATTAGAAAGTTTCGCATTTTCCTTTGCTACTGATTTTGCACTTTTGTTTGCTGCCGCTGTGTCAGCTTGGACAATGCAGCACTGGACTTTAGTTCTAAAGTTCTTGTCTGGTCTGTCATCTTCATATAAACAGATTAAATTGATTACCACAATTGAAATGAGAAAATCTTTTCTCTGACTTCAAACTGATCAGGGCAGTTGAGATCTTTGGGGTTTTGTTTTCTGTTAGTGCAGGGTAAGATCCTTTACCTGTAATCGGTGACCTGTTTTAACTGAGGAAGTTCCCTTGCAGAGATTGAAGGTGTGAATCACAGTCTGTCTTTCCTGCAAACCAGTGAATTTCTGAGACATTCTGGTTTTCTGTGCTAAGCCTAGTCTCATGTTTTATTGTAGGATGTAAAATCTTAGTAGATTTTCAGAGAGGAAGAAAAAACAAAGCTATGACCTAAGTGTTATCCGCAGCTAGAAACAACTGAACACGGTCAACATTTTGCCTGTAAGCGTTCAAAGAAAAGTAAGGCTGAGACAGTTACACAGCATGTCAATTTTCAGTCTCCATGGTTATTTGGGTAAATTAAAAGTGGATCTTGCAGTGATAAGTGTGGAACTACTGTGCTAGTCGGCCATACCTCCCTTTATATGTGACGTGTTCTAAGTAAAATATCCTTCAACTGTTAAGAGTTTGGAAGTGTTAGAGCCATTTCTGGGTTAAAGATATTTTACAGTTGCAATCCTGTAACAATCAGGAAGGTTTTAATTCAGGCTGCTTTTACTGCTGTTACTTTCGGGAAAACAGTAATAGTAGAAATAGGTTTTGTAAAGCATACCGGTAAATTACTGACTATGTACAGTGCAAGTGATGATTAAGCTACGTGTCCCTTCTGGAAGCCGGAGGTTTCTGTGAGCTCTGCTTCATATTGTTGGCATGCTGGGGATGCTGATCTAAATTCTTAGTGTGGTTTCTGTGTGTAATTACCTAAACAGTTCTTCAACCCATATCAGCTGACATCAGGGATGTTAGTTTCTTCCTGTGGAGACTATAGTACCAATGTGGTTGGTCTTGCCAAAAAAGAGAACCACCAAAACAAACAAAACCCCACCACCGCTATTATATTTGTCCTAGTCTAGACTTTTCTTTTGCTCTGAGTAAGGATCTGAAACGTCGGTTCTCACAATATAGCACAGTAGCAGACCTGTTACCTTTCCTTTTTATCCATAGTCATCCTTATCATTCTCCTTGAGACTGTAAATCACTGAAGGTAGTAATTTCTTTAGCAGGAGTGGGCAAAAAAAGAGTAAAAGGTAGTAGAATGTTTTTATGAATGGAATAGTTTTGATTTATTTTCAGGTTTTGTGTTGGCTTGCAAAGCAAGTCTGATACGTTGTAGAGTGTGGAGTTCAGTTTTTAGAAAAGGCATATATTAAAATGTTCTTTTAATTGCCCTGTGCCCCAGAATTTTTGAAAATTACTCATAACATATTTCTGGTTAGCTGCAGCCTAAATAGTCTAATAAACCGTTTTTTTTTTTCCTCTTTTTCCCACAGTCGGACTACTATAATCACTAGTGTCTCTCCCATCCAGCACATTTAGGACCCATCACTAATTATTCTTCAGCAATTGTTTGTCATGGAAGGTTCTAAGAAAATTGCTGTATTGTCGATGGAATAATTTAATTTCAATACAGAAGTTATAGCCCCCTTTTTTGTTTTCTAATCTTTGAGAAACTTGCTTCAGTAGCAACAATTTGTTAAGAATTGGAAAAAAAACCTACAGAACAAAGTTGAATCTGCTGCCTTTTTTTTTAAACTAATGGCAAAGTTGGGGGAAAATAAGAAATGAGAAAATATTTAAATAAGCATAATTTAAAGGCTGTTATTCACAAACTCCCTTTATGTTATTGGAGATAGAAACTCTCTCAACAAATTAGAGCATCCAGCTTAGATTCCTGCTCTGAATAATCCCCTGGAGAAAAACGTCTCCATTTGATTTAGTTAAAACGATAATTTATATATATGTAGATATCTAACTTGGATGTCTGTTAATGTTTTGCTTCTCATCCTTCCTAGTCTAGAGGGTTTTTATTCAACAAGGCGATTAATAGGCAAGTAGCAATTCCAGTCACTTTGAGGTCCCTGTATAATCTTCATGAATAAGTTTATCTCAAGAATTGTATCACTGTCTTCACCAATGTGAGGGGTTGTTTGTTTTTTGTTTTTTTTTTATTATTTGGGTGGTTTGGAGGTTGTTGTTTTGTTTGTTTTTTTTTTCTTGCAGCTTTAACAAGCCGAGAGATAACAGTTCAGATGAGTAAGAGTGCTCTGTGTGTAAGAGCTTGATTGTAACCCCTGGAGGGTTTGCTGTGTCATTTCCCACAAGTTAACTGTGATCTAGATTCTCTTTTCCCAGGAGTTTCATGACAGTTGTCAGCAACATCTGCTTTGAATGAGACAGCATTTGAATTTAGCATTGTACAGTTTGCAGTATCGTATCACTTGTTCTTTTTCAGCCATAGAAGTGACTGTACTTTTTGTTGCTACGATTGTAACCTTGCTTTTATTTTTGACCAAAATAATACTCCTGTATATTTCATGAAGGATATTCATTATCCTAATTCTGCATTTCTTTGAAAAAGTATATCATTAGATTGTGGGAGCCCATCTTTTCCCATTTAGCATAACTAGCATTGAAGTGACCATCCAAAATTGTCTGGCTTTACTGTCAGCATCTTGTATGTTTATAGATAATCTGCAAGACAAAAAGATCTGTAGGCTTACTTTTCCCTGTCATGTAATATTTAAATGTTTTTTCCTACTCATAGTGTGATGATTTTTTTGTTTTTTTTGTTTTTTAACTTTATTGAATACCAAGATCTCAAGTCCTTATTTCCCTGCTTCTATCTTGTCTTAGGTATTTTACTAAAACAAGTTCTGGTTATATTAAAAGACATGTAAAAACACAGAGAAAGAATGTCTTTCAGGAATCAGGTGAAGTTCAAAGTACGGGATAACGAAAGCAGCCTCAGAACGTGTGGTTGGAATGACCTCGGGATAGAATAGCTCTTTGGAACTGGGAAAAGATACTTAAATAAACAACTGCCTTGGGTTTAGCATGGAAACAAATGCATTTGACAGATAATATGTTGGTCGTAAATTTCAAATTACACAAGCTACTTTATGTAATCTTAGATCTCTTATTTTTTGTCTATTGAAATTTCATGGAAATGAAATGAAATTGTTTCTCTATAATATAGTCAGTAGGTGTACTTAAGCCTTTAACCATGATTCAGCACACTAAGTGTTTAATTATTGTGGTTTTATTTTTCATTTAGGTTGAAGATTGTAAAAATTTCTTTTAAGTGCAAACAGTTTTTTATTCAACTTAGAAAAGAATTGGTGAGTACTGTCTTAGATTTCATCAGTGAAATTTCTCTGTACTACTCATCTGCATTATGCTGACTGATATTATATTGATTCTTGCCTTAATCTGCAATTAGAAATCCAGTTTCTCCAACATTCTGATTGTTTCAGTTCTCTAATGGGACATTACAATGTTTGTTAAGACTTTTTTTTCATTTGATTTGCCTTATTTTAGATATGCTTAGTTTTGCATTTGTATGAAGGAAATGTAACTTGCTTATATAAGACAAATGTTGAAAAGGTTGAAAGTAAATCAGTATTAAACTTAAATTTCAGAAGAAACCAAATTGAAAGGTAATGCTTAATGTTGCTGCAGTTGAGGATGTGCTTGTGAGTAAATGTGTAAAACACGCTGATTTGTATTATTCAGATTTAGTAATACAAGTTGGCTTTATTACCTAAACAGAAGCGACAAGAATATCTTTGCAATTTTAAATTACATATGGTAATAGTTTATGCCTGCTTCCAAATTTGTTAGGGAAAGAATGGAAGCTTTCTGAGAAGAACGTGTATGTTTCACTGCTTGTGGTGCGTACTGCTCTGTGGAGCACCACAGGACCACTGCGTGTATAATTCAGCAAGACATGGATTGTTCCACACCCCTAAGAGATTAGTCTAAACCCATCACAGACATAGCACTGGGCAAAGATGTAAGGGATTGATTAAAAATATGACTATGTGATTAACTCATCAGGATAGTTAAAAGGTTTTATGCAGTTTCTACAGCTGAAAGGATTTGATGACCTGAAATGCAGAGTTACTGACAAGATAAAAAAAGATGGATTCTAGGCAGAAATGCATCCCAGGTACTATAGGACTGTTTCAGATTTAGAGACAGTAGGATTGAACAAGAAAAATACAAGGAGGAAACCCCTGTTACATCAGAGCAGGCTAATGGCTGGTGGCTAATACTAAAAACAAGATTCTGAGTGTATATCTTAAAAGCAGATCCTTCAAAATGAGGCCCAGGAATTTGCAATTCTCACAAATGAAACTGCTTGACCACATGCAGACACTTCGTTGTGTATTGGTTGACAGGAGAAGTTTAATCCATCTGCTTGAAGCAGTGTGGGTAGCCAGCAGTTCAGATGTAGGGTAACAGGAGTTAGAGAATTTTGAAGTAATTATGTGTAGAAAGAAATGAACTTTTGTTATTACATGAAATAAACAGGATTATTTGTCAACATAAGCAGACATCGTGCACATGATATGCAAAAAAATGGTAATGGTAAAAAAAAAGGAAAGGAGGAGATATTTCATCACAATGACACAGGTATTTCTTAATAGCCTGCAGGAGATAGAGGCTAGTCCTCAAAGGCAAACTGCCTCTGACAGCACAGAGGTCAAATTTTGTCTTGATACCAGTGTGTGCAACTTCCATTACAGTTGCGGGAATACTGTGTTTAGATCAGAGATGGGACTTAGAGTTTTTATTTGAAGTTCAGAAATTCTGAGCTACAATTGTTTTGTAAATGAGAACTTGAGGAAAATGCTGTAGTAACAGACTTCAGGACCTTGAAGATTGAGATACCTAGATATAAAATCGGATTTGATACTATACTTGAGTGTTTTCTCTGTTTTCTGCAGAATAAAATTCCACATGTAGTTCAAGGTTATATAAAGATAGCTTTGTCATCTCGTTTTTTTCTGCTGCTTTTTAATACTCTGCATATTGTTACTTACACCAGAATGTAATATATGTTAACTAAAGTAATTTCTCTCTGAGACATCTTATCAAGCCAACAAATTAAAAAAACCTTGTACTGTTTTTCTTTAAGCTCTATGTATCAGATGAAAACTGATGGCAAGAACTTGATTTTCATTCATTCCAAGTCATGAATATCCTAAGATCAAAGCTTAAATTTGGCTTCCAAAGAAGGCATGCTTAAACTAATTTTTTAATCAAGCCTAGTATTAAAATTGTTATTTCCAGAGTTACTTTCCCTGGATAGCCTCATAGGATAAGTTTCATCTCACCTATATTCAGCTTCAGTTAGGTTAACAGAACATAATTCCCGTCTCCTGATTATTAGCTAACCAAAGCTAATCATTAGACTTCCTCTGTAGTAACCACAGACATGCAAAGAGCAAAACATCTTGCATGAATTGAAAGTGTGTTTTAGGATGGATGAAGTTGCTCTCTGATGGTATGTGCTTACTTTTGCTTTCACTCCCATTAGCGGTAAAGAGAGCCTAAGTGACTTTTTAGGCAGCAGAAACCAGGTGAAGAGACTCAGTGGTTGCACATTTGGTATGTAAAATATCTCCAGTCTAGTGCTTACGAGTGTATATTTAAAAGCATCTGTTTATGATATGGCACCAAAAATACATTCATGGTATGCTGATGATGTGGTTCAGAGTTGTGTGTAAATCTAAAACAAATTGTACAGCTGAGTAACCATATTTATTTGGATGCAAAGCTGAGATGCTATAGGATATTAAATTAGTAGACTTGGAAGAGGAAATTTGCAGCGTCTTTATCTTTTTCAAACTGGGCTACCTATGTTTTTAAGTGGTCGTAAACAGGTAATTTTTGAATACTGCTAATGAGTGTTGAGAGTTTTTAATTGCAGCTGTCCTCCAAAGTGCAAGTGCCTTATCATTTAATCACCTATTAAATTTATTCCTTGACTTTGCATTGCTTAAAGGCATCAACATCACTAGAGAATTATTTGCCTGTTTTTAATAGATTGTATCTGTGTTTAAATAAATCACTTAAAGGAAGTCAAATGAAGCATTTTAATGTCAGGGTCATTTTCCACTGGTAGTGTAGTATAATCTTGAATGGAAGCTGGTTGTGTATTCTGACAGTTGTACAGCCGGAGCACACATCCACTGGTGTAGATTTTCTTTCTATTGTTTCTTTCTATGATTTTGGAGGGGAGAGGAATGTGATTTGTATGACTACTTCATCTGACATTAGAAGCCCCCTGAGCCATACATTCAATGGTAGTTTTTTTTCTCATATTTGTGGTTTTGCTGCCTGTTCCATATGCTACTTCCCTTACATCTTTTGAAGCTGTTCGAGAATAATTCAGGAGTTTCATTTCTCTAGATGTTTCCCTAAGCTTTTCTGGTTTTTGTTAGTTGCACCCTTCACCGTGCTAATATCAATAGTTAGCATCAAACTCTTGATACTGTCCAGCATACTTTAGTAGTCTTGGTTCTTTGACATGATCTTTTGCACTTTAAGAGCCCAGTTGTCTGCTGAGAAATTACTTGAGCCTGTAACAAAACAATATCATAGGTTTTGTCCATGACCAACAGTTGGTTTCAGTGAGTGGCCAAAATAATTTTTTTGTTTGTTTATTTTTAATGATAGATTATGTACCTCAAGTTTGATAGTTTGAATTTTTTCTTCTTACTGACTTTTAGAAAGGACTTGGGCTAGAATCACAAGGTGATGTATGGGCTTATCTACCCAGTTACATGCTGGATCTTAGGTAACACTGGCAGTCATTAGGTACCTAGTTGGTTGTTGCCTAATCCTATTGCAGTTTCTGCCATTGAGCTTCTGTGTGAAGATCCAATACCACTGGTACAATCTGTGTTGCGTTTAAGCTTCCATGGGATTTTGTCCACTATTTGTGGAGTTTTTTGAGTCTCTGGAACATCTACCACTTACAAAGCAGAAGTTTTTTGTCTCTCTCAGAGACAGGGGTAAGGAATTTTTGCTTTCTTCTGGGATATTTTTTGTTTGTTTGTTTAGGCAAGGTGGAAGAGACGTACTAGAGAATATATTTTTCAGTCCAGTTTCTCTGCTGAGCATCAAGAGATCTGCTCTGAATTCGCTGTTTCGGATCAGGCAAAGATGGGTTTAATTGAACGTCCCCACTCCAAGGTGAATGTCCAAGGGCTGAGCTGCTGTTTGCGAGAGGGGCACCGATACCCCTTCTACTCTTCTGTTTGTTTTTTTGTTCTTTTAATAAAAGGAACCACTGACGTGACTTAGTCTTTACTTTGCCCTATCCCCACAGTGTTTTCTCTTGGATTCTGTAGGTAGCCTGCCACATGGTGTACATTTGTAAGGTCATGATTTAAGTTAACTGAAAAGGTAGTATTTGGCTTACCTGTAGTTTCATGCTTGGGTCCCAAGTCTCATCACCAGTATTACACTTCAGCTACTTCACTCTTCTCCTACTCCATAGCAAGCAGATGGTTTTCTTCCCTCTAAGGGGAACCGTGGACACAATTAGTAAGATACTCATTTCAGAGCAGAATCCAACTGTGACTCCCTGCAGTAGTCGTCTAATAGTCTCAACAGACCTAAAACCCTGAAATACCTGCATGTCATTGTCATACCGTAGAGCATTCAGCATCTTGCAGGAGCCTTGTGCTATAAAAACGTTCTCATGGGCTGCAGTGTAACCATCCTGTTATTTTATATGCTTTTTGCCAAAGTACCGTGGAAGTTACAAATGTTGTCTTGGGATCTTACACTGAGCCCACATTGATTCAAGTCTACTCTTTTCAGGGAAAACAGGGACAATCTTATTCTAAATCCAGCTACCAGACAGCAGTAGAACCAGGGCTTGCACCCCAGAATCAACAGCAAAGATGAATTTCAAGTGCCCATTGTAAGCTTGGAAATTACAGAACCTCCCAGGGTGGATAGGAAAAGGATGGGTGTGCTTAGGAGCCAGTATCTTATACTCTTCTATACCTTCGAGATTGATTCCTAGCTGTAATTGAGATGAAGAGTAGGGTTTGAGAACCAGTTCTCTCTGCACTGCAATGAAAGCTTTAAAAGCTATGAATAGAACTATTGTTAAGGTACCTTTAAAGCTCCAACACATCAAGTTCCTGTGAAAGTGCTGTTTCGCATTACAATTAAGCTGATCTAGCTGCAGCTCCTTCTCATGATTCGATACCAGCTCCTGCTTCATGCTTCATGCCTGATCTAGTGATCAGATGGCATGAGAATCAAATCAGCTCATTCTCTGGAATACAAACTAGGAGAAACAGCAGGACAGTTTGGTTTTCCCCAACTCATAATGCTTTGAGTGATCTGGAGATGCATGATCATCAGCTTGTGCAACTTGTCAAATTCTCTTTTTCCAACAGTGTAAAAGGCTGACAGGGTATTACAATTTCTTCCATCACGAGAACTTTTTATTGGAATCTAAAATCATATCATCAGGTTTGTCCTTTACTGAATTCAGATGAGCCAGTCCATAATTTTACATAGTTGCTCTCTTGCAGAATAGTAATGTATCTTTTTTTGTATTATTGTACATTTACATTGTTGATAAGGCCTTTTTTTAACTGAATATGTAACAAGCTTAATTTCTGTTACCTTGTTTGTGACTTGTAATTTTTAAGTACTTGCTTCAACTGTCTAGAAAATACAGGGAACAGTCGGCGGTACTTGGAAGTTACAAAAGAAAGTATAAGTAATTTTTGTAACTTGAAGTAGAGTATCAGGTTTTAGTTTCTTACATATAATTTCTTTAATTTCATCAATAGATACTCAAAATTTACTGTTCACTTTTAAAATCCATTTTATTGCTTACCCTGAATTTATCACCTGGCTGAAAATTCAGTGTCATTCTCAGCCATTAGTCAACTCCCCAAATATGACACTGGGAGAAGAGTTACAGGGCTATGCCCTGGTATCTCAGCAGATCTAAAGATGAGCAGATCAGCAAAAGCTAAAAGGAGTTTACTGCTAAGTGGAAACAGTTAAGATGTGCTAATTGTAGTGGGGGGTTTGGTACTGTGAAGAGAAAGCAGAGTGCTGCTGCTGTTTTCTGACCCACAGAGGTTATTATCAAGCTCCCTCAGCAGACAGAACAGCTTAGCTTGCTTTGCTGTTTTGTTTCTTTCCTTTATACCAGGAACCTAATTAATTGTTTAGAGGTAGGAGCATCAGTTGCTCTTGAGATCGGTACCTGTTCCCAGTCTCTGACTGACACATACGCATGACATTTCCTGGTCTTAACTGTACTAATCTTGGAACAGGGAAGGCAGGTTGCCTTACAGTTCTGAATTCACAGAAATTTTTTAATGTAGTTGGAGTCCTGCCTTTTGGGACCGTTTCTTCCCATCTAGGCTTGTTTCAGTATTGCTAAACAGTTAACCTTTGAGCAGATTAATTTAAAACAAACAAAGAAAAAGTTCCTTTAAACGAAACTCAGAGGTATCTTAAAGGGTTTGTAATATATAAAGTTAATATAAAATTAGAGAACCGCTTCTAAAAGCATAATATAAAAAACCCAACCCAAATCCCAAAGCTAACAGTGTTTACCTTAATTTCAAAGGTAACTGGGAATAATTCTTGCCTGAAATTATTTTTTTTTCTCATTTTTAGCATGAATCTAGAGAAACATTACTGGGATTCAATATGGTGAATTACCGAGCATGTAAGAATTTGTGGAAAGCTTGTGTTGAACATCACACGTTCTTCCGTTTGGACAGACCGCTCCCCCCTCAGAAGAACTTTTTTGCACATTATTTCACTTTGGGTTCCAAGTTCCGGTACTGGTAAGTGGTGACTTGAAATACATGGGAAAGAGCAGACGAGAACAGGCAACTCATCAATAAACACAGGGAATTATTTAGAATTTATATTAAAAGGTGCCATAATTCAAGCAGCTTTTGAATCATGCAACTGTTCACCTCTCCTGTTGACCTAAGTCTCAAATGTTGTCAGTAATTTTGTGGCATATCTTGGAAATAAGATTATTCTATTATTAGCATTCATCTCTGAGCTGGTACTCTGAGATTGTCTCACAGGCTGCATCTCTTTGTCTTAAAAATGTTGGCTTGGAATTTCAAAGTCTTTGACCTGGTGTTTTTGAAAACTGATAGGTCTCAGATCTTGTGTGCAGCAACAGCAACAAACCAGACCTAATGATCAAATAGAAATCAGTGAAAAGAAGCTTATGGAGGTAAAGCCAGCTTAAGCTAGATGCATAGAAATAGGCAATTAGATGCAGAGAAAACCCAGAAGTTTAGGAAATAGGGATGAAATTAAGTCTGGAACTTTAAAGGATGAATTTAACATAATGGGCAAAAAGCTTGGAGGTGCAAAGAACGACTGTGGAATAACTACAGTTCACAAGTGTAATTTATATTCTAGTGATGGAGTAGGTGATGTTGGGCTTTAAAGTATTTTATGCTTTTTATTTTAAAAAAAAGTGTCAGTTAAGTAGCTGAGTTAACTGTCTCTGCAAGTAATGTAGAATTCTGATGGTTTAAATCATGCCTGAAGTAGAGAATAATGGAGCTACTACTAATCATCCATCTAGCATCTGTGACGTACAAAGGGAGATGATGAAAAGCTATAAAACACAGTAACAGGCTATTTCTGTTACACTTGCAAATTGCATAAATGTATAAAGAGGAAAGTAATTCGGTGGCTAAATTTTTATACCGTCTGTTTTTTTGACCAGAATTCACAGCACCCATTTGAGAAATGGCATCCTGTGATACTGAACAGTGTTTGAGACTTGGTTCAGTGTTGCTGCGGTGAATCTGGGGGAGTTTTTTCATTTCTATAGAGATTTTGAATTTGAATCATTATGGTTTCTATTACAGAAGAGCTCTTTCATGATGACATTCAACTTTATGTTAACGTAAGATAAAAAGGGAAACTGTAAAAATGAAGAAGGTCATTAAAGTTAATGAAGCAGCCAAAAAGCTAGAATTTCTGCAAGTAGATTCAGAGATTGTTTAGCAGCAGCATCATAGTAGTACATGACACACGAGGAGAGGTCGAGGGCACTGGGCTTGTTTAATCTGGTGAAGAAAAAGCTGAGGTGTAATTTAGTAGCAAGCCTAAAGCTACTTCAGGGGCAGTTTCAGAAATGATGGAGCCAAACTAGGGCTGGTAACGGCAAACGAAAGAACAAGGAGCAACAGCCACAAATTTCACCTTGAAGATTGTAGCTGGACATTAGGAAATGTTTTTGCTTTCTGTTTTTCTAAGAGTAGTACATTATTGGAACAAGTTACCCAGCAAGGAGGTTGTGGGATCTCTATTTTTGGAGGCTTTCAAATCTTGGCTAGACAAAGCCATGGCCAGACATGACCTAGTGTTAGCAGGAGATTGGAATAGAGACTTCTAGCCAACATTTCTATGATCAAAACAAAAGCATAAAATGCCAAATTGCCAGGGCTAGACAGAATTATCTTCAGTTCCGAAAGAAAACGGAGACATGAAATTGTCGATCTGTTAAATCCTTTATTTCCGTTGGACTAAAAGATTGTACTGAAGCAAATTTGAAGGCAAATTTCAGAATAACCCAAAACCTTCCAGGATGAGAAAATCTGACTTCTATACACCGTCCTTGGATTTTCAAAGTGGTTGCAATAGTGTTTCTCACCAAAAACTTATGAAACTGCCAAAACATGAAGAGCTTTGTTGCATATCAGCAACTGTTTTAATCAAATGGAAAATGAGTAGATCCCTTCTTCACAACGAAGGGAAGTTACCACTGAAGTGACACAGGTTTTTGTAGTAAAAGCTAAAGTTGACTATAGAAAATTTCAGTGGTACATTGTGGTGAGGGGTGAGTAGGCAATGAAATTGCAGATCAAGTTGAGTGCCCAGAAATGCAAAATAATCTACACAGGGAGAGAAAAGAGGAGGAACACCAATTATAAATAAGCTGTCTCGGAGTTTGTACTTTTCTCAAAATGTTAATTCATTTATTCATAGCAGTTAGAGAAAGGCAAATCCAATGTTAAAGAGTTATTGGTAAGGAACAGAGGAAAATGCAGATGGCTTACTGCTTGTCAGAATTAAAAATGTGTAACCCCAGGAAGTTTCCAGGCAGCAGACTTGAAAAGACATTTCTTAGAATTGCAGCATGGCAGAGGTTAGAAGGCAGCTCTTAGCACTCTGAACACCCTTTGGCCTGGTCAGACAGGATCCACTGTACCAAATTGCCTGAGTCTGAGTCCAAATAGATTTTGAATGTCTCCAAGGATGGAGATTCCGCATGATCTCTGAGCAATCTGATCCAGGTTGTATTATAAAGGATCTTTAATTTAACACAAGACATCTGGTCTTAACGTGAAAAGCAAGTTCCAAGTTCAAATGTTGTTTTTGACAAGTTGTGTAGAAAAATAAAGTCCTGATGTACTTATCTAATTTTTTCATGATATTTTGCTGAACTAAGTAGCGATGTAAGTTAGTAGGAATTCAGGAAATAGTTTAGGAGGAGTATGGAGGAGATGCTGTAACTTGATTATGGCTATGACAGGAAAAATTATAGTGTTAAGTGTTATCCAAATTTCTAAGCAGAACTTTCTTACTGCTTTGGGTAAGGAGAAAAAGGAAGAGATGAGAAAGCGTAATGTTATGCCTAAAATTAGTTGGCCTTTGTTGCAATTGGGCTCTAATGGGCAAGAAGATGTACATTTACCCAAATGCTGTCTAAAGTGACACTGCTGAAGCTAGCGCAATTGCTGTGAGCATGACCAAAAATAGAATTTAGGGGTTTGGGTTTTTTGGGGTTTTTCTGTTTTTCTTTATATGGTTCAATTTTAAGCAAGAGATTGTTACCCTAAGTTTGTTGCATTTGGTGGTTTTGTTTTGTTTTCCAGTGGGAGAACAGAGGTCCAGTCAGTGCAGTATGGTAAAGAAAGAGCAAACAAAGACAGGGTATTTGCAAGGTAAGCAATTTACACTCACACAGGATGAGTAAGTCTTGTGTTTGTATCTTTTAGGATGTTATGGGATCACTGTTTTCCGTTTGTAAAAAGGTGAATGAGCAACTTTGTTGGCTGTTGCTGCTGGCTTGCCTTAGCCATAGTAAGGAGTTTAATTTTGATATGAGAGGATGTCTCTTTAGGGCAGCCAGAAGTGGGGGGGGAATCCTATGATGGAAAAGTTAATAAGGATATTCTTGAATATTTCCCCTTTTACGTAGTTTCAAAATTGAGAATTGTTTCCATCTGTGCACTTTGTTGTTACATGTACTGGCCCTCTTTGTGCTGTCTTTATTGCAAAGAACGGTCTCTTTATTCCATTAAATCACTGAGTTATTGGGTATGTTTTATCCCTGATAACGCTTTACAACTGTACACACGTATTTCCTTTAGACTAAGATCCTGTGAGTGTCTGACTTGGTGAGAACAGCTTTATCACTGTAGTCCTCATGAGGTATTCTACTATGAAAACTTTGACTGGAAGTGAGCTGCTTCTGAAGGTGTTCTGTCTCAGAGTGTTCGGTGAATCATAGAGCCTGTTACTTAACTGTGTTTACTGAGGGTTTTAGTGGCTACGTAAAACTGGCAAGACATAGATTTAGTTCTTCACTCAGAAATTATGATACAGGGTCCAAAAGTAAAACTCCTGCTGCATCTCTTTGGCAGTCTGCTCTGATCATTAGCGGAAAGAATCGTTATGAGCAAGGAGCATGCTCGGTGCTTTCTTTATGCTTAGACTTCTACTGAGATGGGGGGTGTCTTTTAGTGTAGCTACCACTTGAGGAACTCTAGAGTTCAAATTTCTGCTCACAGCCTTTTAGTAACAAGCCTAGGAACCTCTCTCAACCTGAAAACAAGAGCACTGGTGAAGTCTGCCTTAATTTCCTGCCCCCACCTCTTTTTTTCCCATTGGGCAGTCTTATGTAATTTTTTAGCTGGACACACCATAGATACTCAGCTTCATATTTGAAAGATCTGAAGGCAGAAATACTGTGACCTGTTTTTCCACAGGTAGATTTTTATAAGACAAATTTGTTCTGTGTGCTGTAGAGTTATTTTTTATGTTAATTAACTTTGGGAGTCTGGTTAGATTTTTACTTGGGGCAGGTTTCCTAGTACTCAGAAGACTCAACACTGTGACAACTGTTTTATTTATTTAAATGACAGTTATGAATCAGTTAAAAGCTGTTTTTCTTATTACACTCTGAAAACTGGTAATTCCTCAAAACAAAGTAGGGTGGAGAGCCTATACTGTTTGTATGTTTGTTGTTTTAGGAGCTCTTACTCAGTAGATGGCACTCTTCTCTTCGAGTCAAACTGAACAAGTGGTGCTGGGGTCACTTGTGGTTTTTTGTTATTTCTAGCCATGGCTAGAATTGATCTGACTCTCAAGGTTTCTTTGCCTTGTTTAAGTTAGTAAAATACTTGTCTCTTCTGTCCTAAATAATGTCATTTTCCACTGTTGCTTTTAGATTAAGGAATACAGCATTCAGCCTCACCTTTTGAGTCGTTTAGTAATGTTAATGACTGATAAATGTCTGAGGCATACATGCGTACGTCAGTGAACTGAAATTAATGGCATATTTTAACAAATGCTCCTTGAAAGGCTTTTAATAGATCATCTGTGTTTTCCCCTGTCCTCCCCATCAGAGCGTGTGATTAATGCTTTTTCAATTTCAAAGACTTTTAGTATTTTCAAGGATAAAAAAGCTTGAAATGTAAAACTTTTCTAGAACACCATGTGGTTCAGACAGCTTAATCTAAGAACATTGTCTTTAACTTCTTGTCTTCCAAACATCTACATTTCAAGTTGAAATACTAAGTAGATGTTTAGCCCGTTGGTGTTCACATGGAGGATACATTTTCCTTTTTAAGGTTTTACAGGTATAATATGGGCTTTGTTCCTGGAAACTTCCTTTCTTTTCCTCAGTATGTCTTTCTCGGACAATGTCATCATGTTGTTGAACAGCTTTTTAAGTTGTAAAGCAGTGGGCTTGTTTCGGTTTCTGTTGAAAGTTCTAGGTACTGGTTGTTTTTTTGCCATGAAGCCATGCAAGCATTAGAGTCAGGTCTTTCTTGATAATTACTGTTACTTTTATTATTATCTCATCAGCAGATTTGTTCAAGATCAGTTAAAAAAAAAGTTTTCAAAGTTTTTGTAGAGCTTAACCAGGTTTACACTCTGTTTTCTCGCCGGTATCTAAGAAACTGACTTAGTTGAGCTAATACTGTCTAAGCAAACTTTTGATTCATTTCATTGTAAGAAAATAATATTGCTAACTATATTGAGATGTTATGTGAGTGATCTCTTTGTTCTAAGTTGGGAGATGGTGACTGCCACAAGTAATGATCGTTTAGCCTTTGCACACTGAGCAGAACGTACAGAACACAAGATGCGGAAATAAAATTTCTTAACAGCCACTTGAATAAAACAAGCAGCCAGCGATTAGCAGGCTTAGCTATTTGTCCTCAGGATTTTACTTTAAAATTAGCTGAACTAGTAGTTATGGATTCCTCTCAAATTATAAAAACATTTTAAAACTAATTTTTAAAAAATGGAATCTATTACTCTGAAGGAGATATTCTGTAATGAATTGGATACATTTTGTAGATGCTGTTTTCTTAATCTTCTTACAGCACTAATGTTTGCATTTTGAAGACTTGCTGTAATTGTTGAGATTTTTTTTTTTTTTTTCCCCCTCATCTTCAGCGCATCTGTTTTCTTGGCCTCATTTGTTGCAGGATATTCACAACTCAAGAAAACCCAGAGAATTCCCATGAGCATAATAAAAGTGAAAGTAGATAATAAAAGTGAAAAAAGTTCAATCAAGTTGTGAATTGACAGATTTCTTAAAGAGCACTGTTCTCTCTTAAAGTCCTTGCAAAACGTACTATTTCAGTTCTGATGGAGTGGACTGGAGCTGAGAGAATGTGGTTTATGCAAATTATATTGTAGTAAGTGGGTATCTCAGTCAGTTGTCTTTGCAAACTCCCTAACAGTAAGTCACAGTCTCTGTTTCCAAAAATCCAGTCTTGCTTCAACTATGCATTTATTCAGGTTAATTAAATAATTCCTCAATTACTTTAAACTGCATGTGTCATTTGTGGTGTATCTGCAGATGTATACAGTTTCAGTCTCTCAGTCTAAAGCAGTAGTTGCCAGTTTTGCTGAGAAACACGTTCCTTGTACTCCTTGTCAAAATACGAAGTAAGGCTCCACTCCAGGTTAGATTTCTTTTTGAGACAGAAATTATTTAAAAGATACCCACCTCTATTCCCAAACAATACCTCGTTCCTTTCCCAGCTCCTCTGAGAGTTTAGCACTTCAGCTGTGGCACACAAAACAAATGCTGTCTTTGAAAGCTTTTGTGTGTTGTAGCTGAACTAATGTTCTTTGGGTCGTGCCTTTTTATAGTTGCGTTCTGTAATATCGTTCTTGATACTCGGGGGTTTTTTTTTTTGGTGTGGTGGTGTTTGGTTTATTTGATGCAGTATCGCAGCTTGTAGGACTGTTCTTAATTTTAGTGGCAGGTAAAGTTTTTTTGTCTCTATCTCTACTCAGATAAAAGGTTGGAAGAAGTCCTATCTAAAGAATGTCTCTGTAAATGTATCAAAAACTGAAATCTGAAAATAGTTTACTCTGTTAAGTAGCAGTGCCCTGTACTAGGGTGCAACAGAAGCAACCAAACTGAGCACACAAACACAGAATTCAGAATTTCAAAGTTTATCATAGCATTTCAAAAGTTTTTTACAGGAAGGGATTAGCAGTAGAGGATAAATTTGCAGGAATATTTCACAACATATCAAAAAAGTTAATGAAAAAAACCCCCTTATTGTTAGATTTAGAAGTGTTGACAGGAGAACTAGTATCTAAAAGCCACAGCACCAAGAAGTTTGGTGCTGCAGTGTGGTAATTTTTTCTTTGAAATTTCTGCAAAGACAGGAAGTAGAGGCAACAAACATGAGTGGGTGGGACTCTGAGGTTAGAGCTGTTAATAAAATAATTGAAACGAACCTTTGCTGATAAACGCTGCAGCTGTTGATCGTGGTAGTAAGGTGTTGTTTCTGAAAGATCAGACCCTGTCCACAGTAAAAGGTGAGTTTTCTTAACATTGGACTTTTTTGATAGGGAAGAAAGTGATGACTCTCATTTTGTAGTTATGTCCATTTGTTGTAGATTGAGGAAGTTTTCAATAATCTAGTTACAAACTATGACTTAAGATACAATGCGGTGGCTTTTTTCTGAAGCAATCAAGAATTTTATTTTTTAAAATACTTGGGTTTTCCCCTCCCTATATACTTTTGTGTCTCTCTCTGTAACTTGTTTTCTACAGGCAACGATAGCACCCACTGTTGTTGCACAATTAAAAACAAAACAAACAACAAAACATCAACTTTCCTATAGCCTACTTGTTGCTTTTTCACTGAAGGTAAATAAGGTTCAATAGCTGCCTTTCTTTACATGTCTGTCAGAAAATACTTTGTCTGCCGTCCTGTTTGCCTAATTGAGCACTGGATATATTATGTTCCTCTGCGTTTTTCTCTCAGCCCTTTCTTGGTTCGTAGAATGCACCTCTTGGCAGAGCTGGCTCCTGGTGCTAATCTGCTGGCTGCAAGCATGCTGTCAGCAAAGCCTAGCTACTGATAGCTTTGATGAAGAAAGGAATAATAAATGGGTAACATTATGCATTTCAGTTCTTCTGGCTTCCTGTTATTTTACCGGTTCAGAACCACTCAAATTTGCTGTGTTTGTGCAGAAAAATGTGCAAATGGTTTGAGTTGCTCACATGTGAAGGAAATTACAGAAATTGAAATGTTGGTTTAATTGATGTGATACACTAATTACTTTTGAGTCAAATTAACACTGCTTAGAATACATGCTAAGAAACTGGATGTGTTTTTCCTCAGGAATTAAATAATTGATATTCTTCCTGTTTTTCAATATACTATTAGATCATGTTTTTCACAAGTGGAAGAAGACCTGAAACTGTAGTATTTAGAGTAGCCCATCTCACCTAACTGTTTGTAATTTGTCAGCTTCTATTCAGTAAGTCTTTGGAGCAGCAGAGCAGCGTGCAGTATGTGTTCAGAGCTGCCTAGGGGTGTAAAAGCAAATGTAAACCCTCCACACAGAGATCACTGCTCCTGCAGTATCAAACAAGTGCTGTTGCCATTAATGACTGATGTGTTTCTGCGTTGAAGAATGATCATTCAGTGTGACTCTTGGTTGGTTACTGTTGGAGACTTTTTTGATAATGTTGAGGACCGTCTGGTTGAGGTGGTGGCTTGCACTGAGTTTAAGTTCAATGAGGAGCAAATATGTATTTGTAACTAAGGTTCTCATTTTCAGAAGGATGTAACTTGTCTGTGGGTGGTTCCTTAATTTCTCCAAAGTTCCCTCTTTCTGGACTTGCACTTTCACTAAATCAGTAAAGTGATAAGGATAAGAAGAAGATAAAGAACAATTACCATGTATGTGTCCCAAGGACAGCAAAGGCAGAAGTTATTTTATGATACAGGCACATGGAGCTGGGGAAAGAAATGGAGGAGTTACACTGGTACAATAATGTGTTGCCATCTCATTGTTCAAAGCTGGAGAGCAGAGAATAGCAAGAGAATAGCGAGAGAATATAAAGGCAAATTGGAATGAAATGATCATGGCACAAGACTGATGAAATCGAGGTATCACTGGAATGAGAGAGAGGTGGGTAATGGTAGAGGAGAAATTTGAACTACATAGCACCATCAAAGCAGTAGAAGTAATGTAAAAACCTGATAACACAAAATACATAGGACAAATATTTAAGGTTTGTTTAAAAGAATTTTTGTTGTTGGCTAAAGAATTTTCAGCTAAAAACAACAAACAGCAAAAGCCTGGGTATATTGAGTTGCAGGATGACTGAACCATCCTGTGTGATGCTAAGAATAAAGCAGCCACAATGCTTGGATGATTCATTTGACGATTTCCAGTATAAAAGGGAAAGACACTATTTCATGAGAGATTGCAAGTAGGGTCTCATTTGTGCTTAAGAACTAGGTGAAAGAAACAGCAGAAAGAGGTTGTAGGTATCGTGGGATGACTGGAGAATAGCAAGAAAAAGTTTTCTCAATATCAAGAAAATGCAACAAGTAGAAAATACAATTCCTTCTTTATAAAAACGCTGGCGATAACAACCCTGAACTTGAAGGATGTTTCTGGCACAAAACCAAGTTAAGTTTGGTTACCCACAAACAAGTTTAAATGGCATCTGCCTTACAGGTGACAGAAGATGTTCTGGAAGAATGCATGTCACCCTGGTGAAAATCCCTGATGAGCAAACAAAACTCTGCAGCTCTGTTGCCATGTTGATGATTACCCCACTTTCAGTTCTTCAAAGTCTTTGGGCGGTTTCTTGGATTGATGTTTCCATTGCTTTATTTTTCCTGAGATGACTGAATAGTTGTGTTACTTAAAGGGTAGTGGTTTGTGGTTTGTTGTTGGTCATTTTTTTAAAATTATTATTATTTTTTGAAGTTTAGACCTCTCAGATTTTTCTGTTGGAGTCCAGTACTCTGCGGCATTAGAAATGCTCAGTGAAGTTTAGTATATTCCTCTTCCATCTTGCCTGTCTCCTTCCCAGTCAACGATACGATGTCCTTGTACAAAATACAGGAAATGAAGTGTGATATGTTGAGAAAATGCAGAACTGCCCGTGTAAATACAGTTTGGCATCATTACATTTCCTTTGTCCATATAATAGATAGAACATCCACTGTTTCATTGTGGTGAATTTTATGTAATTTTGTTCTTACCTCACATAATTTTTGATTAATAATTTTACTTTCTTCTTCTAAGATCCCCCAGTAAACCTTTGGCACGGAAAGTAATGAGTGGGATGGACTGGGAAGTAGTGAGTAGGAACTCACTGTCTGATGATAGGTTGGAAACACAGAGTCTACCATCACGGTCTCCACCTGGAACCCCAAATCAGTAAGTAGCATTGAATCTTCTCTCCCTAGAAGTTACTGTCTACCTCTAACGTGAGTGACCTACATGTACAATAAAAAGATGAATGCATTATGGAGACAAGTAACTTCACATATTGTGTACTGAGTAGCTCTCTGGAACATTTAGCTCTAGATAAGAGAAGATATTTAGGAGTGAGTTTTAGATGCTTCTCACTGTAGTGGTAAAATTTTAAGATGTAGCATGCTGCTCTAAATTTGAGAGCTTGAATTTTCTCAGACACGTTTAAATTTCAATTACTCATTTGGCCAAGAAAAAAAACCTGATAATAAAAGAAATAATTGATGCTGGCTGATACCACTTCTTAAAACATTGGGGAAGATAATTTAATCAGAAATCCTTGAAGGTTTCTTCCCCATTTTTTCTGCATTTCCTTTCAAAGGTCACTCTTTTCACATCATAAAGTCTTCTGGTTTGTGTTTATAGTTAGTGAAAAGTCCTTCCTCTTTCTTTTGGAAAATAACCAATTTTCTCAGTGTACAGAAGCTGGCATTGCATAAACCAAAAGATTTTAAGATTCTTTAACATTGCAGTATATTATTCAAAAGACTGTTGTAAATATCTCTGGCATTTAAAAATTACTGTAAAGAATTATGTAGTAGTGATGCTTATAGCACAAGGAAACTCAGTCATGCATGTTTCAAAGCATTTTAAGAAAGGTGCCTATGTCACTATTTTAGTTTTCATATGGGAAAACATTGAGTCAAAAAAATGCTATGTCTCAGTGCAAAACCTGATTCTTCTACGGGAAGATGCAGAGGATAACGCATTCATTGTAATGAATATGGATTAACTTCTGCCATGAGCAGAGCCAGGGATTTTCTTCTTGGGGATTTATTTTTCTTCTCACTGACTGGACTATCAGTCTAGTAGCCTGTTCATTGGACCATAATGCTTTTGGGCTTTAACTTTTAAATATATATGTATATAATTTTTTAACACTTTAAAAGAGAAAATTACTAAATGTAGCATGTTGATCTGACAACATAATTATTTCCATGATTTTTTAAACCTTAAATTGTTTAATAAAAATATGCATATGAATGTAAGCTTGCACTGAGAGGAAATAATTGTTTTAACATTCCTATGTAGTGGTATAAGAAGTGTAGATGAAAAATGGTATTCTTTTCACATTGCACTGCCGTGCTTTCCCTCTTAGTCGCAACTCCGCCTTCACTCAAGAAGGAGCCCGGCTACGACCCTCATCGGTTGGGCATTTAGTGGACCATGTAGTTCACACTTCCCCAAGTGAAGTATTTGTAAATCACAGATCTCCATCTTCCACCCAGGCGAACAGCATCATACTGGAATCATCACCGTAAGTTCTAGTGGCCATTGTTGTGTGGTAGCATGCAGGGCTTCCGAAGATAAGTCAGAAATCTTTGCCATTAAGAATTTAGTGATAAATTTGGGTCAGGAAGAGACAGAAAATCTAATAAAAAGGTAGCTGTTGTTTAGGGAGTATTAGTATATACTTCTGTAAATGATACAGAAGTAAAGACCAATATCAGACGTGTTGCTGGTGCAGGATTCAATACCTTCCCCACCGACCTGGAATGTGGGTTTGCTGTAATGTCAGCAATAGTGTTTGGATGTGGAAGCAAAAGTTGGTTTGGTTTTGGTTGTTTGGATTTTTTCGTTTATTTGTTTGTTTGTTTTTTTTATAGAACCAAAGCATATTATTTTATGATAAAAGGTTTTAATTCCTGTGAGTTTGGAAATTTTGCTTTTTGTCAAGGCACAAAAATATGAGTGAGCTTTACAAATTACTTAGCGAACATACCTTTTGAGCACCCCAGCATTCTGAGCTTCCTAGTATGTTTTCTATATTGTTACAGAGTATGTCTTTTGTTTTTAAGATAGCACTATCAGGCTTTTTTTTCTGTTTTACTGAATATCCTTGATAGTGTAAGTTTACTACGCTATGGTGGGCAAAATAAAAACTATTATTGTGTAGTAAGTCTGAAAGGATCACAAAGAAAAAAAGTTGAGTTATTCAAAGATGTGAAATGCTCAGTAATTTGTGGCCAGAGTACTGATTAATTGGGGAAAAAAGATGTGCATTATACACGTTATTTACACTGCCATGGTACCTTCCTATATGTAGCTATACATGTAAATGCTAAACTTGCCCTCATAATTTTGTATGATCTCTTTTAGCAAGGAAATTGTGGCAAAGGTTTCAAAACCCTTTGAGAACTATAAAATAGCACATACACAATTGCATGTTTGTAAACAAATTATTTGTCTCAGGAAAAATTACTCTGGAAAGGTGTTTGAACACAATTTTAAAACTTTGCTTGAACTCTGCCTTCGGTTTTAACAACTGTGCGTAACTTTAGGGAGGGAAATAGAATACAAAATTTTTAAAGTTTTGTGAAATAACACAAGATGCTCTCTATGATAGGGTACAATAGTTGTAATTTTACCATCAACCACTTATAACTCTGAAAGCAAAATAAAACAGTAATTTAATCTAATAATACAGAATCCCCCTGGTTTTTAGTGGGCTTTTTTAACCTATTCACATGGCAGATGAGGTACAACACTGGAACACTTGTGAATCTTTTCTCATATTAGAGTTTTGCTGTACAAAGGCCACGCAGGGTCAGGTTCCTTCTGTTCCATGTCTTCCAACTAAAGTTAGTTGTAAGAAACTCCAAATGGTAGAGCGATACAGCGAAGTAAGCACAATTCTTACATATTCTCTTTTATTTGTGTGCTGCTACTCTTAAGTTCAGTTGTAAAAGATGTTCCTGAGTGTCCCTGGGATTTGTTTATTTAATACCTAATTTCTTGTGTAAGTCACCATAGAAATGAATCTTAAAAGAGAGGAAGTGGTTTTGGAAATTAGTGATGCAACTATGTCTGTTCCTTTTCATGATTTTGCATTTTTTATGCCCAAGTAAAAAAACTATTGCCCTTCCATCACTAAGTTTTGGGGTTTATTTTTCAATTCTCCCCTTGTTGGAGGTTTAAAAGTGCAATTTAATCTCCCAGTATAGATACTGGGCATAAGACATTTTTAAGAATGAGGGTGTTGACCTCATCAGGGTCTTCTGGAAGTTTTGAGTGATGTTATTGATTCGAAATTTATGAAGGAAAGTAGTAGTCATGAAGTTCATATTAGCTATATAATTAAAAATTACATGGTTTTACTGTCCAAAAAGCTACTTATTAAACAACCTGACCTTTCTGAGTGAAAAGATGTAAGTAGTCCATCTGCTAATTTGTTGGGATTTTTTTATTTATTGATCAAATTTACTTACATAAGAAAATCAGATAGGATAACCTGACAGAGGCAGTACGTTTAGTGATCCCTTTGAGTTTGGAGTAAAAATGGCAAAAGAAATTAGAGTTTCAGCGCAGATTAGAAGAACATTATAGCTTGGCAAATACAAGCTTTAATTCCACTTTTTTTTTCCTTAACTAAATTCAGAGATCTCTGCTTTAGTTCCCTGAGGTAGTTATAACCTTAGATTCCAAAACCACGTGATACGTGTTTAGTAAATTTATGGAAGTGTATATGAAACCTTTGTTTTATATATCAAAAGGTTAGACCAGATATTTGTAACAGAAATAGCCAGGGTTTGTGTGGTGTTATTATGTAAATTGCTGAATGCGGTAACAGAGAGCTGCTTTGCCTGCAAAATAGGTGCTTTCACTGCCATTGTCTGAGCATTCATAAGGAAATTCAAAGCTGACTGGGCAAATATAAAGCAATGAAGTTTTTGCCCAAGGCTTGATTGTTAGTTCTCACAATTCATTATGCTAATATATTACAGTACTTGGGGTCCTGCTTCTGAAACGCTCATTTAAGTAACTTTTCAAATCTTTTCTGTAAATTTGTATGTTCAGTAGGAATTTGTGTTTGTTGACATATATGTGCAGATATCTTGACAAAAGTAAAAGGTCTTATGTTTATCGGAATGACTTTTTTGGTGTCTCTACTCATGTTTTCTGTTCCTTTTTTTATTCAGTTTAAAACTCTCAGGACTAATAGTTTCCAGGAAAATACATAACTATGTTGCCCTTCACTTGAAAGATTGAATGCTGGACAGATTTGAATGAATAAATATACAGGCAGTTAAAAAGCTCTGGGTGACCTTTATAAGTCAATGCCTTGAAAATTCATGTTGCAGATGTTGACTATCATCATTTTTTTTAATCCACAAAAATTAATTTAGAAAAACGACTTATGCTGAAAAACAAAATATAAGGATGATATGGTCTTTGTTACTGTCACTTGCGTTGAAAACTGTTAAGAAATACAATTTTTATTCCCTAGTGTGTTTTGAACATGAGATTCTTCAGACATCAGATACTGAATAATTAGTCCTTTTTTTTCCTTTTAACACTTCATGAAAAAAAATAAAATTTCTGAAACAGAAAGCATACAGGAAAATACTGTTAGGATCTTTTAAAATGTACTATTTTCATATACTGACCAGGTATATGAAGTACACTTCATATATACTTCATGTACTTCGTGTTATGAGAAAATTGAATAAATTTTTTACAGCTGAAGTGGAAAACATGTTTTTTTGAAGTGAAGTGTTCTGTTTCCCATTCAGTTTTCATGCTTTTTGAAAGAGGTTCATCCTTTATTTAAAACCACTGTGGAGAATTGTGATCTGAATTTTTTTCTTTGTATTTGAAAACATGTATCTGGAATCTATCTGTCTTTAATTGCATGGAAACAAATTATAAGGTATGAAATTTGATGTGTGCCTTACATTTTTTTAACTTGCAGTAACTTGAAACGTTATATTGTCTGATAATGAGAGTCTTACTCTGCTAACAGTTTACCGTGGCTAGAGCCCTGAAATACAGTAGGACTGTTGACGTGGTTACCCGTGCGCTTAAAAGGGATGTAGTGCTGCGAGTTACCACTGCAGCTTGCTGGTAAGGGAAAGGGCAGTGTCCTATTTCTGGCCTCTGGGAATGTACTTTCCTCCACGCACAGTGGTGGACCCCGGGATGAACCAGTTCACCTCGTTGAACCAGCAGAGAGCTACCCAGGCTTGTCCAAAAGCTCAGTGTATATTTGCTTGGTTGGTAAGCTGCTGTAGCCAAGGGAGGAGCACCAGGAAGGGGCCGTGGATGTGGATGAAAGGAAGAATGGAGGCACCTGTTGCTGGTAGTAACGTTCTCTTTAGATCTGGCTGTAACTTGTAACCTCATTCTTGGTGGTTTCTGGATTTGCCACTAGTATCAGTGGGCTGTTGTCCTAAGTCTTTCAATTACTTAATAATACTTTTTAATGTGGTTCCTGAGAAGGAAGGTATGTATCCTCACTGGTATTTAGAAACTGGCATTCAAACTGAATTAATGGGAACGATGTGCTAACTGCCCTTTTGGGCCTCTCAAAATGTTCTTAATTCTTAAATATAAAGCCACGTAATGAAAGATGAATCACCTATTTATGTAATACAAATTATACAGTTATGCTTTTATTCCAACAGGATTAATAAAGGAAATCTGTGTTATACATAGACACAGAGAACATTTTTATTAATCTACATTAGAGTGCTTGCAGATCTAAAACAGAAATATTCTGCTATTTCGCCTTTAGTAGTGGCGATACAACTCAACAAAAAAGGAATGTGCTGAATGCCATTTTTACAAAAGTTTCAAAGCTGTGCATATTTCAAACGGGAATGTAAATTAAAAAATAACACTGTGGGCTTTTCAGATAAATGCAGAGGGAGAGTTGATTTGTCTTCAACTTGCACTCCTGTTTTTAGCTCAGAAGCCAAAAACTAGTGTGAGGAGCAGCTTGTTATGCTACTTGTGTCTGGCTTTAAGAAATAAATTGCAGGCATTAATTTAAGATGCAAACTAATTAATTTTTTTACTGAGGAAAACTTAAGTGATATCTTTATTAGAAATAATTTTTATTTAGCAGGAATGCAGAGTATAAATGCAGTGAATTTTATAATACTTCAATATAAAGTGTGTTAAGAGTTAAAAAAAACAACAAATTGTGTAAAAGATGAACTCGCTGGTTCTCTGTACAGTTGCTTGTCAAGAAAAAAGCAGTAACATGTCCAAACATACACTTCCAATATATCCCAGCACAGTACATTTTTGAGATTCTAAAAAATGCATACAGATATTCAGCTCTCAAACTCTTGAGTTTCTTCCAGCATTTTCAGTTCATTTGGAACTCTGAAAGAACTGTCAATATCTCGTGATTGTTCCACTTCATACTTCTATTTTGGTATTTAGATCTCAAGAGACTCCTATAGACGGGCAGCCTCCTGCATTACCACCCAAACAATTCAAAAAGAACAGTTGGAACCAAATTCATCATTCACACTCACAACAAGAACTGGATAACCATGTTAGTGAAACATTTGATGTTCCTACATCACCTGAAAAATCCACAGTAAGTTTTTCGATCTGGTATCACCATTCTGCTTTTCATCAGAATGATAGTCCTGCTTTTCACAAGCTTGGTTCTGATGCGTTTCAGAGAGCTGTTGTGTTTGTGCGTTACATTGCAGCATTTCCATTTTCCATACTGTCTCTTCGCTAGCTCCTACTATTTTTAACATGTGCCAGAGTAGTCATTTCTCATGTGTCATCAGATGACTATGTTGGGCTACGAACATTCTGTGTATTAGCTTTTCACCACATCCAGAGATTTCTAACTAACCTCTTACTTGAGAAGTCATTTCCCATCAGTTTTGAAGACCTTACAGGCACTACACTGCTGTTTAATCTAGGTATTATCAAAAAGCCGAAACTAAAAGTGCCTACCAGCGTCTGGAGCAGTTCTGTCAGGAGAGGCTTCTTGAGTCTGTGGTTGCATTTCTCATCAGAATTATCAAGTCACCTGTGACAACAAACACAAAAATCCGAGCGGAAGTTCCTTTTCTACACCTGAGCACATGCTAAATGAGTAAGCTAGTCAGTTGATTATTGTCTGAGGTGACATCTCACTGACCATTTTGGTAAATTTTTTTTTTTAAATTTTTTTTTTCATTTGAAAAGTTTTCAAATGGCATTTGGTTTTATACTGATACAGGACAAGAAATGTTTTGCAGGATGAGAAAACTGCTTAACATCCAGATATAGCAAATACTGTATAAACAGTTTTACCAACCCTAGACGTTCAAAACTTTGAGTCAGTTCCCAAAATAGGTATTTTAGAAGGGCCTTTGGTTTACTTTTATTTGCATTCTGAACTCTAAGCCTAGGATGTTCTCTCAGGCCTTGTTACAAAGTCGAGATTCTTATAAACCCCATGTTTAATTTCATAGTTGGGGTTTTAATAAAACAGGCAGAAGTAAAACTTGGAAATTTGTGAATATTTCGGGAATGTCGTAAAAAAATTTACTTTGATTAAACAATGAAACAGAATTTTTAATGTCTTTGTCTTCTGTCAGTGCCTACCTGAGTCATATTAAAATATTGTTCTGTTTTGAAAGATAACACTACTTTACTCATCAAGTTTTTCTGCTCTGTATTCAGTTATCTTTACCAAATTGACAAAAATAACTTTCAGTTGTGTTTTTTTTAACTCCTTTTAGTTCTGCAATACCAGCACAGCTGGTATTTTCTCTGTGCATTGTCAATGTGATTGTTTGCTGTGGTCCAGTGGGCCACATTTGTGCAGCCTTGCTTAAGGCAGTTGTAATTAAAGATCTGATTTTGTCTGCTGATGGCTTTTTATTTTGGGTATTAGAGAAGGAACGCAGCATGACTTTGAAATTTTGTGAAACTGTAAATTTAAGATTTGAAATGTGGGGAGTTGGTTTTTTTCAAAGCTGCATTTCTGACTAGAATGCACTTCAGGTTCGTGTACCACTAAAATCTCTTATGCTGCTCCATCTCACTTTAAAGAAAACTCACCATTTTGACTTCATTTAGCTATTGAATTTCCTTAGTCTGTTGTAGGTATGGAAAGTCTATTTAGAAAGGTAGTGGGACAGGTATGGGAATGATGGCTTTTTACTCCATCTGCAGTCCCTAAGTATCCAGTCTGAGAATGTCCAGAAAGAAGTATTAGAAATTGTGAGTCCTTTCAGTCGGATAGCTTAATGATGATATACAGTGCTCTCTTCAGGTTTTTCATTATAAACTGCTGCTCAAAATAGTCTCTTAAAGCAGGAAATCGTTACTCCATTTGTGTCTGGGAAATGCAATGGCACAAAAGTTGCCGAACACTGCAAGTGAGAACTTGGTTGTTGTTCATTCTACCAAGGAACCTGAGTCTGGTCTCCTGTGCCAGTGAACACAGGCTGATAGGATTTGCGTATGGTCAGGCTTCCTAAGCACCCTTCTTTCTCATTAATCTTATCCTGTTACTTTCGTCTCCTTCTCCAAATTTTTCATCTTTTCATTGCTATGAATGTGTTCAGAGATGTGTCTTCTGTTTAAACCAAGAGCTTAAAGCACCTGGAATTGAGTTAACTTTTTAGAACCAAGTTGAACAGATTTCTTTTATGTGTTGAACCTGCAGGTTTTTAACTTTCTTAGCTATAGAAATGTTTGTTTTGATAGTGTGTTTGCTTGCTTGTTTGTTTTCTTCCTTTCTGAATATGAGTCTTATGTTTTGGCTGTAATTTGTAATATTGAAAACTTCCTTGAAAGAAATTTCTCTAATAATGCTTTGCATCCTCACCATAGAAACTATAGAAATGCTAGCTTAAGTTCAGCCTATGAAATAAACATCGATGAGAACAAACTAAAAATTACCTCAATGGCACTAAGTTGATTTTTCCAGATTAAAAAAGTATCTTGTATTCCCCAGTAGTTCATATTGGCAGTTCCTTCGACAGTGATGATGTGACCTGAAAGAAAGCATCTAAAATTGTCAGAGCTTGGTCAGTGCAGAGCCTCATACTCCGCTACACTGGAGATGGAACAGGGGATGTGAAACTAAGATTTTGTTGTCTAACTTCTCCTTGCTTACTGCTGTCACATTGCTGTTAATAGAAGCACCTTGAATTACCTTCTTTTTCATCGTACTACATTCTCACTGCAGGCTTTTCACTGTAGTCTTAATTAAAATGAATGTAAGGACATTTCATTTAGTAAACCGTTTATCTTAAAACTGCTTGAAGCCAATTCTCTTTTCTAATACTGTTTCTTACTTCGAGCTTGCTTTGCCCAGAACACACTTTTAAAAGTCTTGGACATAATCTGGGTTAAAAGTGTAACTTTTATCTCCTATGCAAAACTCAAGATAAGATGTTTGCACTAATACTTGATGTTTTCTCAAGTGTCCAGGAGCAATTACTTCATGAGGAAAATGCAGAATTATTACATACAGTATCCTCAAAGCCTGACTATGAACTAAATATTGTATTCATATCATGTAATTTTTGTTTACTAGCCCAATGGTGGTGTCCCCCATGACAACCTTGTTATGATCAGAATGAAACCAGATGAAAACGGAAGATTTGGCTTCAATGTAAAGGTAACATATAGTACATCTATTCCCTTCATGTCTATTGAGACTGGTTTCTGACATCTGTGTTCTATTACTAATTCAATTTGGTTTTTAAAGGGTGGATATGATCAGAAGATGCCGGTAATAGTGTCCAGAGTAGCTCCAGGAACACCTGTAAGTTATCAAAAAACCAAACTTGGTAGCAATATCTGTGCGTCTTGATGTACGTGTTCAAAACTATACATTATTTCCTAGATGCCTATGAAAATTAGTTTGTGCTATAACATTGTCATAACAAAGCAAATTACGTGCAGTAAGAATTTGATGGGGCTGCATAACCACGTAAAGCTTCTTCAATCCTCAAAAATATTTTTTTTTCTTATTGAAAGAAAGTTTACTTCCTAAAAGTTACAGGGAATTACAGATGTTCAGTATATACTGTTTCTTGATCTGTGTCATCTTAAGAATGCATTTGCTTTATTACTTTTAAAATTACAGGCATTGATATAATTTCACATGTATATTGAAAGAGTATTTAGTATGCTAAAACTAAGACTGCAAAGCTCTATTTTTTTAGTTACAGATGTGGCTGAATAAAGGCAAGATTTAGATTAAAATCAGACATCATGAATCATTAATCAGGTCTGATTGTCTGTTGTTACTGGTCTTTAGCACTATCAACAGTGTCTTCAAATCAGGCACAATATTTTGTCAGTTGATTGCCAGAAATGCTGACCTGATACTCAGCTGACTAGAGTCAGTTCTGTTTATACCTTTTAGACTACAGTGAACCATTTGTTTGCTAACATTTAAGTAGTACAGCTTGCTTTTTTTTTGACTATTTGAAGCTATTAAATTGTTTACCAAGAGCATTGTTCTTGTCCCCGTTAATTATTATCTCTGAAAGATTTAATAACAATTTAGGCTGAATGGTTTGAACATCCACTCTCAAAGGAGAAGGTACTTGGTGATGGTATGTGCGTTGTTTAGATGCTGATTATAATAGTGATTTTTATGACCTAATTCCTCTCTCTGGGATTCCTGGGATTTGTGCATTGTCTTTGGTCCATGTTTTACTCTTATCATTACAATTGTGGTATTTCACACCTGAAGCATTTAAGCCCGAGAAGCTGATTTGAACAAGGCTTTGCCTTGTTACTCCCTTCCTTTCTAAGGTAAGAATATTGTGCTTTTTAATTGCCTATACAAAACGTGATTCATACAGGAGCTGTCTACTTCAGCCAGAGGAAAGGAGTAACCGCTGCCGAAAGACATGTCACGGCGACAGTCACCTCCCAGTTGCAAATTGATTTCTTCACGTGAACAGCACTGTCTTACGTATTGTGTAACAAATTATTATTTGAATACAATGCTGCAACCATAGCAACTAGGCTGTTAGGATTCAAGTCTTCAAGTGTCGTTATTTTAAGTTGCTCTTTTAGGGTAAAGAATTGAAAATTGCTTTTTTACAGATTTTTTTTTTTTTTTTCCTCCCCCAACTTGCAGGCTGATCTCTGTGTCCCTCGTTTGAATGAAGGGGACCAGGTTGTACTGATTAATGGCAGGGATATAGCAGAACATACCCATGATCAAGTTGTTATGTTTATTAAAGCTAGCTGTGAGAGACACTCAGGGGAACTTGTGCTCCTAGTTCGACCCAATGGTGAGTGATTTGCACATAAGAATTAAAAAAAAAAATAAATTCTCACGTTGCTTTTGTTTGCTAACCTCTATTTTGTGTCCTAAGATGGCATGCTTAACATCTTTGTGAGAAAGAACTCCCTGCCACAACACAAAGTATGTACAAGTCTTGCTCAATCTCCTATTCTAAGGATTGGTACATAACTAAGTATTCAAAATTAATAGGAAAGTCAGAGGTCAGGTATTTCTAAAAGAGAGCTAAATTAAATTTTGATCTCACTCTCATTTGGAAAAATGTCCAGCAACCTATCTGGATACTGAATGCAGTTTCTGAGGCTGCTGTTATTCTCTTAAGGAAAATCAAAACTGAATACAAGCAAACAAAAAAACCCTCGCCAAACACCCAGTGTCTGGATTACTCTGGAAGTCAGTATGTGCAAAATCCTTCTATGTATTTTTAAAACAATCCAGAATGACTGGTAACTTTTCTACTTCAGACTTAATAGAAGAAAGTACTAAAAATGCGGTCTAAATAACGGCTTGTGCATTATAGGTATGTTATATACAGTGTTGAAGCCCTGCCAGCAGATGGTAACTGGGTTTAATTCTGCTGCACATCCCAGTTCTAATACAGGTGCAGAAGAAAAAGCAAAATGAAAAATAATGATGTTTCATTGGAATAATTGAAATTACTTTAGGAAAGTCCCTCAGTCTGAGGTACCTCATAAACAATTTCTCTTTTGTTCGCCTATTTGCACTGCCCACTTACTTGTCCTCTCATTCTTTGTGTAAATTCTCTTGCAGCTTTTGTGTGCTTACTTTCTTTTTTGACAAAATTGCTAATTTTGTTGACAAATTTACTAAAACATTTTCCTCTTGTATGTTGAGGAGTTTTCAGTTTCCTCCTTCATGGTCATGGGATATCATTGAAAAATGGGCTTTCTAACAGCTTATGTCTGTTGTGTATAGTAAAAGATGCATGTTATTTTTCAGTATGTAGGCAGGGCGTGCATACAGCATTGATAGCATTATAATGACATATATTAATGCCATTTTCTTAGGTCATCTGCACATCTCACCTGAAGCACTGAAGCCTGAAATCAAGGTTCAAAGTGAATTAAAAGTAAAAACATAAATGTAACTATAATGACTTCAGGGGCATGATGTGAGAATCTGACATTAGGGAGTTAAATCAGACAAGGCAGGGTATAACATGAGTTTTGATCAAAATTCTACCACTGATGTACTTTCACTTAATTACTGTTAAACCAATAAAACCAGTTTTGTGATCATGGATTATAATGATCAGCAAAGGCTACTTGCCCTTTCTGATAGTGACTAAAGTCAGTGTGTTAACAAATGTGGATTTTTCTACAGGAGAAATACTTGTCTTTTTTGCTGTTTTAAATAAATTGCTTACAGTTAACTTTACTTGCCGAACAGCATGTTTGTTGAGAGTATTTGTACTTTGATTTCTTATAGCTGTCTATGATGTTGTGGAAGAGAAGCTGGAGAGTGAGCCTGACTTCCAGTACATCCCTGAGAAATCTCCAGTTGATGGTGTCCATCAAGATGATAATGCTCTGAGGGAATCCATGATTCAACTAGCAGAGGGGCTTATCACTGGAACTGTTTTGGCTCAGTTCGATGTGAGTACTGTGTGCACGTTCCAAGTCTTTTGGGATAGTAATTATTTTAAGAGATGTCTTAGCTAAATTTCAGCAGTTAGAATCTTTTAGCAAAACAATTGATTTACATTCTTAAAAGAAAAAGAACAAAAAAACCCATGCAGTCCTGTATACGTGCAGCTTCATGCCATAGATAGTCCTGGTCCTAGTTTTTAGTGTTGTTTGTTGTAAGTAGCTTCATTGATCACTTACAGCTTTTTGTGGTTATCAAGGACCTACGCTAATGAAATACTTTCACAGAGGTGAAGACTGAAAAATGCGTACCAGTTACGTGTTCTGCAGTCAGACCTTCATTCCATATCTAACTCAGTGTAGAAACGGACTGACAGCTGAGCTGTTGATATTTTATGTCAGCAACTACAATGAGGGAAGGTTAAATTGCTAAAGGAAAATACAACCTTAATCCTAAGGGTTTCAACCCTAATCTTAAGGGCTAATATAACAACGTCTTTTAAAAATAGTTGATTTTATGACACATTTCAAAAGAACACTTGTGGGGTCCTAAGCTGCTGATAGCTGTAGTCTCTCTTTAGCCCTTAATATTTTCATCAGTGACCTGGACGAGGGGATGGAGTGTACCCTCAGCAAGTTTGCTGATGATACCAAACTGGGAGGAGTGGCTGACATGCTAGAGGGCTGTGCTGCCATCCAGCGTGACCTGAACAGGCTGGAGAGCTGGGCAGGGAGAAATGTAGTGAAATTCAAGAAGGGCAAGTGTAGAGTTCTGCATCTGGGGAAGAACAGCCCCTTGGATCAGCACGGGTTGGGGGCTGAGCTGTTGGAGAGCAGCTCTGGGGAAACAGGCCTGGGAGTCCTGGTGGACAAGAGGATGCCCAGGAGCCAACAATGCACCCTCGCGGCCAGGAAGGCCAAGGGGCTCCTGGGGGGCATTAGAAGGAGCGTGGCCAGCAGGGCCAGGGAGGTTCTCCTCCCCCTCTACTCTGCGCTGGTGAGGAATCCCGTGTCCGTTTCTGGGCACCCCGGTTCAAGAAGGACATGGAACTACTGGAGAGAGTCCAGCGCGGAGCCACTGACATAGGTTTATAAAATATATTTACATAAAACTCTTTAAGAACTTTAGTAAAATTTACTTTTTTATAGAGGAAAAAATACTTTCTCAAAGTGATTTAAAATGCCTCCTTAGCCATACCTTCTCAGTCTCCCAAGCAAGTTTAAAAGCCTTCAGAGTGCTTTTTATTGAACCTGACAACATCTTGATTATTTAAAGTGATCCCGCTGCATAAGTAAATTGATAGTACTGTCTTTTGAAAAGTATTTTCACGTGTGTTGAAGCTACTGTTGCCTAGTAGTTTATGTTCTAAAGAGAACCTCTAGGCAAATAATGTACAAATGAGTCTTTTGCATCTATTATTATCTGACCATCAGTTTTGTCTTTTAGCAATTGTACAGGAAAAAGCCTGGAATGACAATGTCTTGTGCCAGATTACCTCAAAACATTTCCAAAAATAGATACAGAGACATTTCGCCTTGTAAGTATGTGTGTTTGTGTATGCATTGTAGAAGTATTTTACTGTGGTTAGTAAATAAATAACATCTGTCTAAAATTTTTTTCTCAGATGATGCTACACGGGTTATTTTAAAAAGTAATGAAGATTACATCAATGCAAATTATATAAATGTGAGTAGTACTTTTAAAAAGATCTTCTGACATTAAGTAATTTTGCATTTTTCAATGGAGAAATTGATTAAAAATCCCCAGCATTTTCATAAATCTAGTCCATACTAGATGGTCAAATGGTTTGAAATTTACTGTAGATATACTTATTTGCTAATGCCTTTTGGCAGGAGTTTTTATAAATGAAATCAAGAAAAAGAAAAAACACTTAAGAGAAGCTAGCCCTCTACCAGAGAAATTAATTCTTCTTTTCTATTATTAATGTGGCAGTATGGCAGTAGTGTTTGACATCAATGAAGTTTAATCTAGCAGGATTTTCTTTTAAGTCTTTTTTTTCTTCTCCTTTTTTTTTTTTTTCTTCCCGCTGTCAGTACCAGCAAAGTTACAGCTACTTACTTTTCCCTTCAGGAGCAAAAAACAGAGACGAAATTAAATTCCCAGCTCAGTGTTTTAAAAGCAAGTGTTAGAAACCCACAGAGCATGAAATGTTTGCACCTGCATTATTTTCCAGCTGCTCTATCATTTCTTTTTTCCACCATCATTAATCTTGATTATGGCAACTACATAACTGTCAGTTAATATGTGAATCTTTGTTATAATTTTGCATGTGAAACACTTTGAAGAATTATCTGTGCCAATCTGTATTTAATAACTTACAATAAATGGAATAAATGTAGTTAATGCTTTTTTTAATGTATTAGTTACCAAATGCTAAATGTGTGATGCCTGACTTATGTTTGCTGTAAGAATGAAAATAATGACTTTGTCCTCTCTTAGATGGAAATCCCTTCTTCCACAATAATAAACCAGTACATTGCTTGTCAAGGTCCATTACCGAACACTTGTCCTGATTTTTGGCAGATGACTTGGGAACAAGGCTCGTCTATGGTTGTAATGTTAACGACTCAAGTTGAGCGGGGCAGAGTAAGTAAAAGATTTCCTTAAATACTACTTGCATAATTGTCTAAAAAATCTATTGGTGATTAGCCTTTAAAAAGATTAGAGGAATACACTCTTAGGACATATTATATGTCAAGGAGTGATAGTTTTAAACTAAAAGAGGGTAGATGTAGACTAGATATAAGGAGGAATTTTTTTACGGTGAAGGTGGTGAGACACTGGCCCAGGTTGCCTCGAGAGGTGATCACTGCCTCATCCCTGGAAACATTCAAGGTCAGGTTGGCCAGAGCTCTGAGCAGCCTGCTCCAGTTGAAAGATGTCCCTGCTCCCTGCAGGGGCGTTGAACTGGATGACTTTTAGTCCAACCCAAACTCCTCTATGATTCTATGATTTTGTTTTTTTCATAAGGGCAGTGCATTCCTAATACTGCTGCAATGACGACTTTTTAATTTTAAAACTTCAGATATTGCTAACGTAGCTAATATTTAAACTTTGTTCAGTTCTGAAATACATTGAGATCTTCACATATTTCATGAGATAGTTTACTAAATTTTTTCCTCTAAACTTCAAACAAAGGAACACAAAGAAGTTTCATGAGTTTTTGTAGATTAATTCTTTGATATGTAGAGGAATTAATCTGTTTTTTTAAGGCAGCCTAACACAACTTTGTATTGTTAAGATCCCGTGCCTGGGTGGCTGTCTATAAAGAATACTTGAGAAGCTTGAAATCTAAAATTTTTCATACATTTTTCTTCTGTGGCTATAAACATTTGTTTAATTATATGAAAGAATCGTTGTCCTTTAAGTCATTTGCATACAAAAATGTGTAAAAATAGAGTACTACTAATAAAGTAAGTAGAGTTATAAATGGTGCTGTAAAAGGCCTCAGGTTTGTTTTGTGGTTTGTTTGGGTTTGGTTTTGTTTTTTAAGCTGTAGTTTCCCCTTGTTTGTTATGTGACTTTGTCCTTTGCAGACAGGTGAAACAATCAAACCCAGTCATAATGCACAGTGTACTTGCGGAATTACTGAGTTTGTAGTCTAGAGCATCCACAGTAGTACTGGCTGGTTGAATGTGTGGACAGAAATGACAGTCTGGAATAATAATTTGGTGGAATTTCTCCACATTCAGGAGTTGGGTTTTTTTTGAAGATGGATTTATGCTAGGTTGTAGCTGTGCTGATCAACTCGGACTGTAGTTCTGCTGTTTATATTCTGATGTTTTAATAACCATATATTTAGTGGGAGTTAAAATAATTGAAGGGAAGTTGCAGCATTTTTCAGCATTTTTCAGTGACTCAGTGTCAGCACAATGCTGCCTGCCCCCAAATAAACATGGTAAGAGGGAATTTCAGTACAAGTGCCCTTTTAATGTGAGTTTTCTTTGCAGATCTGCTAAGAACAGACTTGCAATAGCAGTTCTCTGAGGTTCCCCCACCCTTTCAATAGTGGTATTTGTGGAGATCTTTGGAGAGCTGCTTAATAGTGAAATAAAAGGACTCATCTGTCTTATACCCATAGGCAGACTCCCTGCTCTAAAGCTGATCATGAGGCTACTGACATCACTATCCCACTGCATGCCGGGATGTCTCAGTGGAGCAGGAAGTCTGCAAATCTGGCTGCTCTTAAAGAATCGCCAGGTGGGTTGGAAACACAAAAGTACACTTGAGCTGAAATGACCTCTAACTAGATATTTAAGCAATATATCTGGAAATCTTAGTGTTTGAAGTTTTCATTTGCATGGACTTCATGAAGGGTCTTTGAAGTCCACCATCTGCATCCCCCTATTTTCTGCATTAGTTCAGCAACCTTTTTGTTGCTTATCATATTTTTTCCCCACTTGTTCTTTTCCCATGTAAATGGACTTTGAGAAGATTAGATTACGACTTTGGAGGTCAGAAATGTTTATAAAGTAGCATTTTGCTCACTCAACTGTTAAGATGGAATATTTACAGATACACTTTTTAAAAAAATTGAAATGAAAGTTAAGATACCCATCTTCAGTTAAACTAACCTCAAGAGCAGGTGTATTTGTCTTCTTGAAATGAGAACCAAGAAATCTCTGCGATACCTTATATTATAAACAATAACTAGGCAACACAGTCTGTTTGGTAAGTAAATTAATAGTGATTACAAAATGATCAAAGTAATCTTTAATGAGCAAAGGTATGAGGAACTAGAGAGAGTAAAAAGAATACTCTCTGAATTTAAACACAGACATCCTTAAAAATGTATTGACCTTAGGTTAAATGCCATCAGTACTGGCCAGAGCCATCAGGAAGCTCATCATATGGGAATTTCCAGATTACCTGCCATTCAGAAGAAGGAAATCCTGCGTATGTCTTTCGAGAAATGACATTGACTAATCTGGAGGTAAAATCACAATATATATTTTTAAGTATTAATTTGTGGAATCCTCACAGACCAGCTAAAACTTACTGAATCAGACTTTCTTTTCAACTTGGTGACATATCCACATGAATAGAACTGTTTATTTCTAGAAGCGCTTAAAAAACCCACTCATATTGCCATGTGCTTACCTGCTATAAATTCTGCTCTTAGAACGGTAACAAACCTTTCACTGGCACATATCACAAAGATTCACTTTCCATAATCATACTAATTGCTTTTAAATTATGTAAAAGATGTATTAGTTGTCTTATAAGTCTATACTGGTGTCATGCATGCCCTGGCCAAAGAAAAAGAATAATTAAAAAAGTCAAGAAACTTGTAATTCCCTTAATGTTTTCAAAACATGGGACACTACAGATATTTCATTACTGCAGCTGAAAATCTATCTTTGTAGAGGCAATCAGTTCTTAATAATTCTACCTCGGAGTACATGTGCAAGTAGATGGAAGAGAAATCCTGCTGAGAGAAAGACAAAATTGGGATTGGCGACTACATGTAAACCAAGGACCTTCTTGGACATGCGTTGCACGTTTGTCAAGGCATGTGTAGTTTCCAGAGCCTCCTCAGCCAGCATTTCAATCTCAGAAGTGTTTGGAAATGAGTATCTGGAATTTAGTTCACATACTCATTCCTCACTGCTTGGGTTACTAGATGAGGTGCCCGCTTTGTAGAGCTGCCTTTTAGTCAATTTGCAGTTACAATTCCTTCCCTGTGTCCTGTTGAGACAATTGCTTGTTTGTTGCGAGCAGTGGAACCTCTGTAAATGATTTCACGCATAAAGGTTATTTAAAGTGAGGTAAATGATGTTCTTTGAAATGCTACTGTTACACTGATGGGGTGGCCTGTCCCCTCCACTAACCAGAGGCAGTTTATGTTTGTGGTGTTATAACAAGGCGCAGGAAGACAGAGTAATTCTGCATCTTGTGTGCAGTATGCTTAAGAGGTGCAAATGAAGTCAAAACAATGCTGCTGTTCACATGGAGCATGAAGGAAAGCTTTTATGTCTGAAAGTCCTGCCTCTACCCTCTCCACCGTAGTTCTGTCATTTGAGCTGGTAGGATAGCATCTCTTTCTGTTAAATTGGTTTTGCTAAAAACTTGACCGCTGTCTTGTACATCTAGTTTTCAGATAGGTCTTTGGCATCTTAAACCGCTTTTCTATTACATGGCATGTACTTTTTTTAACTTGTTGAAGACATAAACATTTATAGATTGCCTTTTTTGCTCATCTTGGATTTTATAATTCTTAAAAACAATGACTTAACGCTATTATAGTGCTACTAGTTGCCTGAAGCCGCTTTTAGTACAGCTGCAAGTTGCTGTAAATGTGCCATTGATTTGTTGTTATTATTATTATCTTGATTTTTGTTGTGCTTTTTGTTTTTGTTTTTTTAATGGGACCTGTATTATGCATAAATGAACTTCGTGTTTCTGATTAGAAAGAAGAAAGTCGCCAACTAACCCAAATCCAGTATATAGCATGGCCTGATCATGGGGTTCCTGATGATTCCAGTGATTTCCTAGATTTTGTGTGTCTTGTGCGAAAAAAGAGGGCTGGCAGAGAAGAACCAGTTGTTGTTCATTGCAGGTATCCATTTTTTTCCAAATTCATTAAATCATCGGACTGAACTTATTTATCACCAATAGCTTTTCTGTGCTTTGTTGTTAAAATAAACATTTAATTTTATCTGCTTTGGGGATGACAGAAGAATGCAACATTTAAATTAAATCGTTACTATAAACTGTAATCATGTTTCAATAAGCAGATTTTTGAGTATCTGCATGCATTGATCTGTGCAGGGTTTGTAGTGGGTGTCTTTTGGTTTGGTTTGTTTACAGTGTAAACGCTTGTGCTAACAGTCTGTAGTAATTCAGGGAAATGACAAAAGATACTTAGAACCTTTTCCTCATGGAGACTATTCTACAGCACTCCAGAATAGCTTTGTAATTAATCCATAGTAGAAAACGTGGGTGGTATATGCCATGATCAAATAAAGACTATCTAGCCTACAAGTAAATTAGACATTTCTTGAAGAAGATGAACAAAAAACGTTTTTTCTTTTTAACGCTTTCTGTATCAGAAATTGTATTTTATTGCTTTAATTTCTCCTTTATGCTGGTCAGGGTGAATCTTGTTAATTAGGGACCAGTACCAGAATACCACTGTCTTAAATTATACTGTTCCTCCATTTCCGTTATTAATATACTTTTGGTTGACAGTGGTCTGAAAATATCAGCCAAATATAACTTTTACAACATAAGATGTGCAAGTCTGCCGAGAGAGTGGAACAACAACTTTGGACAGTAAGAACAGTTTCGTTCGTGTCAACGAGCCATCATTTCAGTTCCACACGAGCAGTTTCAGTATTGGTATTTAGGACAGTTTTACATTTCACAGAAGAAAAGAGAGGCAATATCAGAGTTCTATATATTTTACTTAATTGGCCTAACTGGGTGGCTGTTGGGACGTATAACCAAATTCCACCAGCGAGTCAGGCTGAAGGATCCCAGGAGTTCCTCCATGTATTGCGTGTACGCGATTTCAAATGTCTGTTCAGTATAATAGGACAAGTCGTTGGTGCAACATGATGGTGAAGCTTGTTTTCAGAACTAAGCCGCCAGCTTCACTGTGGGAGATCCGAGCAGACTCTTCTTTTGTACAATAGTAGTTTTAAACCAAAACCAAAAACACTGTAAAGCAACGAAAACCTTAAGAAATTGGAAAAGTTGTTATGTTGAACTACTTAACCCGTTTCCAAGCTTGTGTTCTTGTATTTGTTTTTATTTTTACAAGGTTCCTGCTAGTTTAGTTGAATGGTTCCTAATTCTTGTTCTAGATGAGATGGTGAGCCACCTATCATGTCTGTGCCCTTTGTGGTTTTCCTGTCCTGTCTCAATCGTTCACCTCCATCAGCCAGTGATTTCTTTTTGCAAGCTGAAGAGTCCTATCCTACCTTGTATTTGTCATAGGGAAACTATCACACTTTCCATCATTGTTGTTGCCCTTCTCTGAATCTTTTGAAGTTCTAAAGTGAGTCATTAGGTTCTTTGACAGATACTGTTCCTGTTTGGATTTGATAAAGCATTCTGCCTATACGTTCTATACATATATTCTAGAAATACAAATGCTGATGAATAATTTTATATAACTATCACATTTACATCTTGTCATAAAATTCTCATGACATCACCGAAATATATAGTATCTTTAATTCCACCTTCTCGGCAAAGATTTAAAGTAGTAATTTTGACAGACTTAATTTGAAGTTGTGCTTCAAAGTCAGAACAAATAAGTTTCAAACTTTGAAACGTTTATAGTGACTGATTCAGAGGTCATGTAGATATGGTGCTTGTGGACATGTAGAGTAGGGTTAATGGTTGGACTCCATGATCTTGAAGGTCTTTTCCTACCTAAAAGATTCTATGATTCTATCATTTTCATGTACTGACTGAAATACTAATTGTATGCTTGAGATAATGCTGGCATTTGAAAATATGGATTTGGTCATGTATTGAAATACGGAGAATCAGCATTTTTCAGAAGTAAAACATAATTTTCTTGAATATGAAAAATTTGAATTTGAAACTGATTATCAAGTTCAAGGTTAAATATTCAGTCTTCGACTGCCACTTTTGGAAAAGTGTATGTACACGTAAAACAGTGCAGGTAAATCTTTAGATATTTTTTAGAGCTAAAGATTCATGTAAGTGCTCTTAACAATGTTACCATTCTGGGATGTATGTTAGGGTTCTTCCTTGTCTTAAAAGGAGTTGCTATTATGTCTTCCTTTTCAACCTACACAAGTTAGATCTCGTGCTTTTTAGTACTAAGAAAACTATCATCATTGGCATCCTCCAAAGTTTCTAGTAATTGTTCTATTCCTTATCTAAGGAATCTAAGATTTTAGTATGGTTTATCATATGGTCTAAATAGATACCTGTTTGTAGATTCTTCTCAAGTGAGTGGCTGGGTTAAGACAGTCCCTCTTCAAAGGATAGATAATTCTGCACTGTTTGTTTTTTGCTCTGTTTAGGCAGGATGGAGACTTCCAGTAACAGACACAATCTGTCTAAGCCCTGCCTTAGTAGTGTGGGAATCATAATGATGAGTCATGAGAATCCATGAGAAGGAAGGTCATTAAGTATGAATGATATTCCAGACACCGTGTTTCATTTCTCATTTAAGTTTTTTTGTCTTTTTGTTTTGTTTTTTTTTTTTTTCAGTGCTGGGATTGGACGAACAGGAGTTCTTATCACTATGGAGACAGCTATGTGTCTCATTGAGTGCAATCAGCCTGTTTATCCATTAGATATTGTGAGAACCATGAGAGATCAAAGAGCTATGATGATCCAGACACCTGTGAGTATTATACTTGCTGTTCTGTGTTGCAGGAGAATGATTTCCTATTACCTAGTCACATCATTAGATGGACTTTAAATATACTTACTGTAGATCATATTGCAAAGAGCTCACCATAATCCAGTGTAGCTATAGCCTTGGCTCCAGGCAGGAATAAATTGCTAAGGCTATTGGAAAGGAGCAATTCTTCAAATTTCTACAAAGATTACTTGAAAAAAGCAGCAGCTGTTTCAGAGATACCTGGTTATTAGTATGAAAAAGGGCCAAGTTTCAGTGGTGTGAAAATTACCCAGTGGAGAGAGCAGGAGCCTAATTCCAGAACTGAAGAATGGGAGTAGTGTAAAAGGTAAACACAGAAAGATCCAAAACAAGCGAAAAAAGCACGCAGTGATGCGATGCAGTGATTTTATATTGCCTTTGTTAGAACGAAAACAAGCCTTGACTCTGTCCTGTAATGACTCAATGAAAGGGAAATTATCAGAGAAATTACGTTTTTAAAAATCTGTGTAATTAAATCTGACGAGAGGTGTATTAAAGAAATTTAAAGTATATTAAGTCTGAAAAAAGTGACTTGCTGCCAGGATTCTTCTGGTGCTCTCTTCACATTTGGTGTGTCTTAAGATGCTAGTTAAAATGTTTGGAGTTTTTTTAGACAATTGTCATGTAGCTTTCATGTATTATGTTTCAGAATTGTAGAAGTTTTAGAACAGATTTAGAAGCTCTTTATTTGTATCAGTCAGGCGTTGTGTACTTGAGAGCAGTTTGTGTTTACCTTTGTAGAAAATACCTAAAAAGAGTCAAAAGACTGAGTTGTGTTGTCTTTCAGAGAAAAAAAAGAAAAAAAAAAAGGCTTGGGCTCTTGGTTCTTTCAAGCTTTGATCACTTCCAGTTTTAGAGGTTATTTTTTAGTCAGTAATTAGTTGTATAGTTTTACTGATATTATGCAGAGGAAGTATTTTGAAGGAGAGAAGGCACTAGATTCAGTATCAAATCTTTCCCACAATTACCTGAATGTAGTTGTTCATTAAAGTAATTTTAATGTCCCTGCTGCTGTTCCTCTAATGATATTTGAATAAACCTTTTGTGTTCTTCAGCGGCTATCCAGACTGATGAAAAGCATATGTGGGCCTCCATTTCTAGATCATCTGTCATTCAATGTTGCCGACCAGTATTCATGTTCCACTGAAAAAAACTTGTAATACTCAGCTAGCAAGCCAAGGATGAAAAATAATAAAGGATAGCTCTTGCTGTTTGTGATGATTATACAGCATGAACAGCGTATCTCTCTAGCACAGATAGAGAGGAAGAAAGTTTTATTAGTAAAGTTAGGAGGTGCAGTGCTAAGGGTTTTAAATACATTTTTTTCACGGCATGTACTAAGCATCTTCTGGTCTTCCCATTTTTCTTAGAGAAACCAGAATTTTCAAGCTTCAGTGAAAGGCACGTGTTTACTGCATCAGAAGGAGAAGGAATAATAAAAGAGTTGAAGTAGTGTGGGGTTTTTTTTTAAGATTTGAGAAACCTTAGCTAATATAATTTTGCCTTTGGCGCTTTATTCCTTCTTTTCCGTATCCTAAAAGATGCACTCAGTGCCCACAAGATGGCCCTGTGCACGTGTGTCCGCGGCGGGTACTCTCTGAGGAGAGTTCAGAGGCTCTTTCAGGGAGCACTGGAGGCAAAATAAGTATTTTACACAAATATGTATTGAATTCTCTTTGAATGCACTTGCAGAAATACAGTAAATAATGATTCTGCTACTAAATCTATTACTGCACTCATTTGAGATCTGACATCACAAGTTACTACACGGAGAGGGATATTCTGCGAGGCTGGGAGGCAGGCACCATTGTGCAGTATTCAGTGTTAGTTGCAGTGCTTTACAAAATAGCCATTTTATTCATTTTATTTTCATCATATTTTAATCTGATTACTGTCAGGGTTTTTGACAATTATTTGTTTAAAACAATATATATATTAGTGGCCTCTATGTTTGCAGATGCTAGACTTGAATGCATCGCAGAGCTAGACCTTATATAATGTTAAGAAGCCGGAGTTCTGGCTTTTTAAAACGTGAAACAAGTTTATTTATTATCACATTCTGAGAGGGAGGTGCCAGTAACATGCCAAAAATAATGTAAGTAAAGTACTTTGAAATCGTAGCTTCTAAATCCAAGTGCCTGGAAACCTCAGGTCAGTGGAACTTCGGCAATGAAACGAAAAGCAGAAAATTACTAAATAGGCGATGTTGTGATAATAGTACTTGTTTTGCGGTTATGACTCTTTGGAATATATTTCACACTACCGTTCATCCCATTCTCCTGTTGAGAAACAAGACGTTCTAAGATAAAGTTCTTGTTGTTTTGTGTTTCCGAAGCTAACTTTGAAGCAGAGCTCTTGGCCTGCCAAGAGAAATGGGATGGGGAAATGTTAGAGGCCTTTTTTGCTTCCAAATGGTATGGTTCAATTCTGTTTCTTTTCAATTTATTGAATCTAGTGTTCTTTTTCAGAGTCAATACAGATTTGTATGTGAAGCTATTTTGAAGGTGTATGAAGAAGGATTTATTAAACCTTTACAAGCGTCACTGCATAAATAAAGAGCAAGACACCTAGGGTATCAACGGAGGAATCCGGTCATCTACAATGAACCGGCAGCATTCTTTGTGCCATAATACTGCCTGCAGGAAATCATAGTGAAGTACAGCAAAGAATTGACAAAGGACTTTGAAAACTTCAGCACTGTTGCACTTTACGTTGAAACAAAATCAGTCTCTGAAACTCTTCTAACCTTCGTCTGTTTGAAGACTTTATTTTCATGCTTTGCTCCGAACAAACCGTAAACTGAAAGAACTAATTGTGTTCAGGGTGATCTACGATATTTCATTGTAGTGCCATATACTGCGCTTCTGGTTGAATTGCTACAAACAAGGCTTGGAATTATTTCACTCTGTTTTACACCCATGTCTCTTAAAATGAAAAACAATTGAAAAAATACACTAAGCCATGGTCTTTTTCCAGTGCTAGGTTTATTTACTATGTACAGACTCTCACTGTTTTGTTTTTTACAACATTAGCAATATTGCCAATACTAGATAGATACACACTGCCTACTGATGCAGCACACTTTGTCCTACACTCTTATTAGAGACCAGCTGGTTGTTAGAAAAGAAGCTGGTGTCTGTGTTAACCCAGCAGTAGCTGCATAATGCCCACTTACCAGCATCTTGTACGAAACAGTAACAATAAAAATGATAAATAAAAAAAAAGAAAGAAAACAAACCAACAACAGCTTTTCTTTGACACAGCTTGTGTGTCATACACTGGTGTATTCTGATTCGTGTGACTTATGATGACGTGATGGGAACTAGTGCATGCATTGTGTCTTAACCCCTTAAGTGCCTTGAGACTTCCAGCGTACATCCAGTGAAAGGCACTCATGATTCTGTGGGGGTGGTATTGTCCTGTCATAATTATCTCAATGGGTTCAGATTTCTAAAATGGCCCTTGGTGCTTGGAACGTGTTATCACAAGGGGTCATGGAAATACCATTCCCTCTTTCCTTAAACAAGTACCTGCGTGCTGTGCTCAGTAGCAAAAGCACCTCTGCCAACTTAATAACGAGCATTGTATGCTGCTGTGTTGTAATTATGTGAAAAATCTGACACATTCCTTCATTCCTTCCAACTAGGAACTTACTAGCAGCTTACTAGGAAATGCTGGTAGGTGATTAGAAGCTGATACTTTGTTTTATCCTTTTAGTGAGAATAGCTGTCTTACTTGATTAGAACGTAACGCTTTAATAGCACTGATAATTATGTTGAACTTGCAATCAGATGTGACTTAATTCCGTTTTCTGCTAACCAATTACTTTCTAAATCCTCATAGCTGATTTCAAGCCATGTTCGTACAGGTCTGCCTTTTATTTTTTTTTTTTAATCGTTAGGGGCAGGGGGAAGAAGGGAGGAGAACACTATGAAGTTGTCCCAGAACTTTATTTTCATTTCTTAATGACCCCAGTCACTTCTGTTATGCTTGTGCAAAATTGTTCCGTTGGTATGGGTTGCTTCTTATTTAAGTAGATGGAGGTTTTGTAAGAAATGTCTGTCTGATGCAGAATCTGAGCTCATTCTAAAGATACGTAAATGTCCCAGTGTTTAAATATTTTTTTCCAGTATAGGCGAAACCATTTCGGAAGCAAGGTAACCAGTATAATGTACTGTAAGAAAAAAACCAGTCACTTCTTTGACTGCCCTGTGACAAGAGAATTTTGTGCCCTCTATTTAAAAGTTTAATTTATTGTATTGGTTTCCTGAAAACATTTATTCGGTAAATTTTGTTGTAAGCTATATGGAGCATAGAATTAAAATGGGAAGTTCTATGCTAAATAATTTTTAACTATTGAAGAATTATATTCTGTAATATACTGTGTTCTGAGGACATTTGAAAGAGATCAGCTGTGAACTATGAAGTGAAAAGGGATTCAGGCAAAGTGAAATCCTGTCATATGACTTAGTAATAAACCTGAACCACAATGCCAAATGAAAGACAGAGTTTAAAATATTTTTAGAAAGCAGAGTAATATTAGGTGGCCTGTGGCCCTGTTACTTATATTTCTAGATTTGATGCTTAAATCAATATTATCCTTCAGTGAAGAACTAATCTTACAACAGTCTCTGGATCTGATCAACTCAAAATGAGTAATAAGGTAGCTTTAATCTCAGTTTCATTTTAAGCCATTTGCAACAAAAAAATTTTCTTCTTTAGAAAAGTATGAGCTTTAACTTCCATGTGACAAGATTATTAGCTGAGATGCTGGGTAGCTGAAAGATTGTTCTAAGCTGAGCACTTAAAATAGTTAATTTAAAAAAATATTGAAATTTTCTTCATAGTCAAGTTGGAAATGAAAATAGTATTTGCTTTTTTTCTTCGGAGGGAAATCAGAAATGGAGTTTATAGCAACATTATGTAGTATTGGTATTTCACATATTTAAATATTCTTATGGAGAGTTGCCAAAGCAGTTCAAGTTCAAAAGACCCATTTATACCACAATTAAGTGTGGGATATTTATCGGTCATCTGTCATTACTGTTTTGATGACAAAGACAAGCAAGATTAACAGGTCTCTTCAAAGTCTTCCTCTTCACTGACTTCAGCTGATTTGTTGTGTATTGACTCATTGCACTGGAGGGGGGGTGGGGTGGAAAATGGAAGCAAAATTCTTAGATTATTGGCCATCAGCGACTCTGGCTTCTCTGATGCCAGGATAGTTGTAACCAAAAACTGTTTGGGAATGAGAATAGCATTGAAGCCTTTCTACACCACAAATCATTTGTTCAAATGTTTCTACCTGTTGTGGTATAAATGGCCTTTAAAATATTTTTATATGGCCAAAAAAAGCAAAACTGCTCAATATTTTACTTTGGGTTATGAAGATCTGTATCATCCTTAGGAGTTTTTTAAAGACATTTTTGTATGTTTCATGCTGTACAAAACGTGAATGTATCTTTCAGACATAAGGACTTGGAGACCTATACATGATTGGTGTTATGACTGTGGGATTTTATGAATAATTATTTTCGTACCATTTGTTTAGGAAAAATGTTGGGTGGGTGTGGGAAGGAATATGTTTGTAATACTTCCATGATACAAATCCAGTTTAAAAAAAAAAAAATCCATTGTAAATAAGAGCAATATTATGACAATTTTGTGCCAATGTATAATGTTAAGACTTTTGTTTTCCTTTTGGGTTCAGATTGAAAACTACCACAACCATCTCTTGTTTCAAGTGGATTTGAAGGGTTTTTTTTTAGGAGAAAGACATGGGACTCTAGTGGGGGCTTTGACTGTTTGGGGGGCATTTTTTGTTTTTGCTAAATATGAAATAAGATACGGGTATTGTTTAATAAACCACCTGCAGATTGTCAGCCAATCCACTTTGAGAAATACTGCTTTAGATATATCAGATAACTGAGAGCTGAAGAATTCATTTATCCTGAATTTGGAAGCATTTGTATTTTAAGCAACTTGCAAGTCTTAAGCAGTAAAATACTCCTTTTGTGCATTTTATTTTTATATATTTTCTTACGGTTATGAAAAAGAGAAGGCCTGATTACTTTTTTTTTTTTTCACTTATTACATTTAATGCTAGCTGATGTTTCTTCCTCTTTTCTCTGTTAAATTTTGAAAGCTTATATCCCACATAGATAAAGCAGTACCTAATTACAGTCTGGCACACCATCTATTAGAGAAGGGGTGAGAAAGCAGTTTGGAGATGAAGGAACATGAGGAGTTTGTGATGGAGCCAGCGTAGCTGGCAGCTTTCTATGGAGACCTCCCAAAAAGCTTCATGGTACCCGTGGAAGGGCCAGAATGCAGGGGACCTGCTGCAGTTGCGCCCCCGCCAGGGAGACAGGAAGCAGGGGAGGTCTGGCATAGAGGTGCTGGAGCTCCAGGTATGCTGTGCAGTTGAATTGTCTGACATTTTTATGCTTCTGCAGTGTGTGTGCAGGTGTGTGGGTGATGTTTGATGGCTCAGGGAATTAGTGTGAGCATGAAAAACTTTACAGATCCACCAATTTCCAAGCGAAAAGTAGGTTGTCCGATACATATGCTGTAGTTTTGACTGTAGAGCAGCCCGTCTGTGCCTCTGCAGGCAACCTTCCAGACCCTCAGCCCTGAGGATAAACAGAGGGATTAGGTCCAAATTAAAATGATGCACATTTGGAGTACACAAAGTACAGAAATGGTGCCCTCTAATGTCACCTGTAGCCTTTTTGTAGCTGGCATCTTGGGTCCCCACTTAGCTGGGTGTATTTGCTAATTTAACCCACCTTTTGTCTTGAGCTTTTTTCTGTTGCTACTTTTAGTGCTATGATCTAGTATTAAAATCTGGTAAAAATATATTCATTGGTTAGACGTGGATCTTGCATGAAATTGCAGGGCTTGTAATTAGTGGTGATTAGGAAGCGGTTACAAGGGAAAAATGGTTGGTTTGTCTCGGTATAATTGTTCTGTCCAGTCTGTAATCCCACTGCACTTATAAATTGAAACTGGTTTTGGTTTAGCAGTCTGCAAAGGAGGCCAATTTATTATCGCTCGGTTTTTACCTCTGTGCTGGCTATGACCACAAGTGTGCGCCTTTCCAGTTCATAGGGCTTCTCCAGCTACAGGTGTGTGACTGGTGCGTAAGCTGCAAGCTCTGGCATGTTTTTCTCCTTGAGAACTCAGTGGTAAAAATTTGAGATAAATCACTTTTTTTAAAAATGCTGAAATTTTCAATTTAAATTTGGATTTCGATTTCTTCAAACCAGTAACCTCATTTAAAAAAAAAATACCACAACATTAAAATATCTTTCTAATCTGCTATGGCATCAGCTATGGTTTCACAGACTGGCTGACAGTGTGTTGGTTGTGTTATTTCATATTTAGCAAGCTTACACCTTTTAAAGGGTATTTTTTTTTTCAAAGTGTTTTGGTGTTTGAATAGTAGCACTTTATCTCATGCTTACTACTGACTGAACTATTGGACAAACTAAATTGGGTTTGGAGAGAGATGCTTAATGGGTTTCTGTGCAGAGATGATTTGGATTACACCCTGGTACGAATGCCTTCTATTGTTCCAACCATTTCTGGTTTATTGTTCATGTGTTTCTGAGGGCCTTTCAGAAAAAAACATATTAATAAGACATTAATAATTTTGTCGTCTCCATTTGCCTGTCTTATAAAGAATATGAAGCTTGCATTTTGAAACAAAAAAGGTGGGGTAAAAAAGGTGCAAATAGAAACTACAGGGTACTTGTAAGTTTATCTCTGTGATCTCTCTCAGCTCGCTGCAGATTAGCCATGTTTACTGTAAATGTTTCTGCTGTGCATTATTTTTAACATTAGATCGATTACCTGCAAATGAGTATATATATATTTTTTTTTTTTTACTTAACTTATTTGAATTTTAATAACTAAAGATAATGCACAACAAAGTTTAAAGAAGTTGTCACCCTTTTACTCCTAGGCAGGGGCCTAAGACATGAATGAAAGGGTTAAACAGTTTACATTAAGCTGTTTTTTTTCTTTAGAATATATCCACAATGACTAGACTGTAAATGATCCCGTGCAATTATCTCAGTACATTGAGACACCACAGTAACAACCTGTAATAATCTTAGAGGAAAACTAAGGTAAGAAAACAAAGGTTTTATTTTTATCCAGTTTATCCGGATTTGTTTTCCGTTTGGTTTGGTTTGTTTGCCCAAGTTGAACAGTCAGTTTGGCAGAGCTGTTTGTGTAAGGTTTGGTTTTTTTTTTTCTGTGACAGGTGCTATACTATGTGTAAATACAAAGGGAATAATATTACTTAGATCATTATTAACAATCTGATGGTGGCAATATTTTTTGCTAGTTACTTCTGGTAATTAATTTGCATTTCCAGCTGTGGCTTTCAGTTGTCAAATTTCATCTCAGTTTCATACTGCTGAATGATGCACGTGTGAAGTAAATCATCTCAGAGTTAAATAGCTCTTATTTTTTAGACTAACTCTTGTGTAACTTTATTAATGTTGGAGGAATGGGAAGATTCTTCCCGTGTGTAGACTTTTGCCTATAAATTTGTTTAGAAGCACATGAGGGGGAGAAAAAAAACCAACAAACTAAAAGGAACATCTTGGCTAAACAGCCCGGGTGGTTCATTGAAAATGCTGGAAACCTGAAATTGGTCAACACTGGACAGTGTGAAAATAAATTCAGCTTTTGTCACTGCAGCTACTGTATGCTTTAAAGGGCCTTATGTATTTGTCCTCATTTTGATAAAATGAAATTTCTTGCCATTAAAATGATACACTAACTTCTACCGAAAACCAGCAGTTCCCAGGATAAATATACTAATCAACATTTAACAAGTCTCGTTTTAGTCTTAAGTAAAACTTCATTCTATTATGTGAAAAAATGCTGTTATGCATATTTTGTGGATATATTTAATTTCAGTTGACAAATAGTTGTCTAGGTACAGACTTGAAAAAATATATATAGTTTACTTGTGGATCTTAATTGTTTAATTGCAAAATAAAGATGTGCTTTAGTAAATTAAAGTTTAATTTTTTTTGCCATTTTCTTGCTACTGTACACATGGTTTTCCTCTGCTGCTGTTATACACTTCTGATGGCAGATAATGTTCATCTTCTATTTTACTTTTTGACATATCCCTTAAGTACAGCCCTATGAACTGAGCCCTAGAAGAGGTTGCTAAATTATCAGGTGTGAAATTGCTTGGCTACAGAAGCAGCATGACAGTATCGGCCAAAGGGTGGTTTTTTGTTTGTTTTTTTTTACCTGAGAATACATACTGCAGGGTTTTTTTGCTCTAATGGAAGAGTTAACTATTTATCTTGAGACAGTGTCCAATAGAAATTATAGTCTGATCACAGAACTGAGGTCATGCGGAATACTGATGTGAAGAACAAAAATTCCCGATGGACGCTTGTAATGAAATATTTGCTGCCAAGAAGTGAGAGGATATTCAAAGCAAAAGTAGGAAAAGATGATGGAAAGACTAAAAGGAAAGACAAAATCCTCAGTAGAGATAAGTCTAAGAAGAGACACACGTATGTTCTTAATTTGACTGATTAACGTAGGACTTTAAAGCGAGGACAGGGTGCTTGGATTTGAAGTACAAAAAGATACGCCACTGGGAAAACCTTCAAGGAGAGAAACAATTAAGAAGAGGTATTAAGTAAGAAGAGACTTGTTTAAACTGCAGTAGGAAGACTGGATAGAAGGGAAGTCACAGATACTGCAGCTGCATGTACATAATGCTTGGACCGTATCTGGGTGGCAAATAGCAAGGAAGGAGTAAACTGGAATGACATGGAAAGTAGCAAGAGGCTGATGTGAAGAAGAGCAAAAGTGAGCAAACAGAAAAGAATCTGGGACTCACTGACTTCTTGGTGGCAGCAAGGGAGCTTGTACGAGAGTGGAAAGCAGCTCAATTTGAGGAAATAGCTGAAGGTGGGCAGAAAATTTAAGGACAACCTTTAAGAATCAGGTAATTCTCCAAAATGCTTTGTCCAATAACAAGAAAACGTGAATTGGTGTAGACTTAACGGTGATGAGCCTACCATTTATGTGGCACAGATCACTTAAAAATTAAGCATCCTTCTTACGCAGATGATCCATTAGTTGATCTGCACTGAGAGTTCATCAGATACCTGAAAACCTCCAAGATAAATTATTGTTTTCCCCTTTAAATATAGTAAGATTTCATTTGTTTCCTTTGGGAACTTGATTGCAAGGTCCCACGTATGGTTCATGACAGACTACCTGGAGCAAACATAGTCCCTGCTCCTCTGGTAAGAAATATCTAAATTCCCGTTTTGTGATTTATGTTCCCGAGTAAATCGGCAGGCAACCTGAATCTTGCCTTCCCCCTGAGCTTGCCTTGTTCCTTCTGCTTGTGTGGGAGGATTGCTCCATTGTCAACATGGGTGCTAAAATAACCGACGTTTAACATTAAAATCAGCTTTTTGCTTCATCAGCAAATGCTGGGCAATTACCTGGCAGCATTTTTTCTTTTCTTATTTTTTCCATTTCAGCAAATGACATCACGATAACGGGATGTATCTTCGGGCACTGGAGCCGATTTTGCCCGAGCTACGCGCTGGCGTCTGTTTCATTGTGCCCGTTCCTCTGCCTGGCAGGTGACAGACTGGTTACCACAGCCTGGGTTTCACAGCTGAGTGTAGAAAATGATGTGTTGTCGTCAGCAAAAGCAGTCCCGAGAGCAAGCCAAAGTCTCTCTTTTTCCAGACAGTTACATGGGCTGGGTTCCCAGTTATCCTGGGATTTTGAAGGAGTCCGAAGCTTGCTTACCCAGAGCCCTGTCAGTGTTGGCGGGCGCTAGGCTTTGCGTCAGCGTGTATAGGGCCTTCTCTTTATGTGGCTTTTGCTGAGATTTTCCATTTGGAGATCTTGAACAAAAATATTTACGTACCCGACACAACAGAGTGAAGTGCAGCTGTTTGTAATCGCCGCGGCCAACGCCAGCGAGCGGGGCTTTCCCCTTTAGGTAAGAAAAAGGATAAAAGTAAAGATCCCTGGGACAAACTATTTGTACTGTCGAAGGCCCTGAGAACGCAAACTGCATTTTGTCATCATAACCTGACGTCGGTGTGCGAATACCGACGGGGAGCTCGTAGGTGGTTCTGAGCCGCACAGCTCTCACAGCGCTCCTTTCCGGCGGCTTTGGGAGCGCCTGTGCCTGAAGCTTCTGCTCGCTGCTGGTCAGCTGGGAACCGGTCCGCTCCTGGTTCCGCTCCCGGCTGAACCGCTGAGAGGAATTCCCACCGCGGGTTGGCGCAAACTCCTCGAAGTCTAAGAAAGCATCGGGAGCGCTCCCGCCGGCTTCCCGCCCCCGGCTGGCCCCTCCGCGGGTAGCACGTGGGGTGCGCGCGTCCTT
>VWZK01019620.1:890814-948832 GCA_013396935.1 Baryphthengus martii
GGGGAGGCCGCCGCTTTCCCCGCGCTGCTCCCACCGCCGGGGAGCCGGCGCAGCCGTGGCCGCAGCGGGACGGAAACGGCCGTGACCAACAGGCACTCGCCCCTCTGTTCAGAGCCTTCCCTTGAGAGGCTCGGCACTGGCGTCTCTGCTCTGCAGGCAAAGTTTTGGGGCGGGAAGGACCGTTCGCAACTTCTTTTCAGTAAGAGAGAGGGAGTCTGTCAGCTAAGAAAACAGCTGGTGGTCTTTCATAGAATCCTTAAAGGTGGAAACGATCTTCAAGATCATCAAGTCCAACCTTTTACTAAACATTATCAGTTCTTGATTGCTTTCCAGGTTTGAGACAACTTCATCATCTCGTTGGAGACTTCAGTAGCATTTGTATTAATGAGAGATTGCAGTTAATTGTAGGAGATCTGCCCAATCGCTGGTTTTCCCCTAATGTACTTTCACATTATCCCAAAAATCACCCCCAACTACCGTCGGGGGTTTGAGATGAGGTTTTTTCAAAGCAGCTGAAGACTCTGGCTGTTTGTATCTAAATAAAAGTGAAGTGACTGTTTGAATCTCTAACAGCTCTTTCACAAAAGTCTGGCATTTTCTAAGAACTTTAAATGCAGAGTGTTATTCTTTTTGTGGAAAACTAATGCTGACACGTCTTGGATTCGATAGCCAAGATGCTGAGCTTTTTCCGTCGAACCCTTGGACGGCGGTCTATGCGTAAACATGCGGAGAAGGAACGGCTAAGAGAGGCCCAGAGAGCTGCAACCCACATCCCTGCAGCTGGGGACGCAAAATCCATCATTACTTGCCGAGTAGCGCTGCTGGATGGAACGGACGTCAGCGTGGACTTACCGGTACGAGCGATGCGAGTTTGTTTTTCAGTACCATTGGTGTGTGGCAGTCTGTTAGTAAAAGCATATCTATTTGTTGGAGCAGGCAGCCCTGTGACTTGATGTCTATTAAGTCACTGGTCATAAAAGGGTACTGAAAGAATTGTTAGCTTTGTTATTCACCGAAACTGGAAAGTGTTTCATAAAGTGTCATTGTACCTTACACACAGAGTGCTTTCTAGCATGTTAATTATTTTGCAAATGCTTAACCTAGGGTAACGTTTGGGGTGAATTGGGTTTTCTTTTCAGTGAGCTATGTATGCATCTTGAGCAGGAAGTTAAATCTCAGTGTAACTCTGTTGAAGAGGAGGGGTGAGCAGAAGGACTAGCAGCAATTTCTGTGTGCGTTTTGATTTTGTCAGGGATGTATGTAGTTCTTAACGCTAACTTGAAAGGAGAGGGGAAGAGAAGAATTCTACTTCCTTCTGCTCCTTGGGGCAGATTGTATGGCAGGGATTGTCTTACAGCATGGTGCTTTGTTGGGAGTGAGGTGTTAGCCACTGTTTTACATTTCTCAAGCTCTTTTAATACGCACGTGTCTGTTATTTGCTTAATTATATAGCTGTTTTGGGCCAACAGGATGAACAGCAGCAATCGAGGTGATTTGCTGTGTTTTTCCATTACCATGTGTTATAGTTACTAGCGACTTGTTTTGAGCTCAGAGGGCTGAGCTGGAGCTGCTGGCTAGGAAGAATGTGTGGAGCAGCTTTTCTTGAAATGGCTTTTCTGTCCTGCCTTTCTTATTTTAAGCACAGTTCTGGAGTGTTTATAATGTTGGGTAATCTGAGGAAGACTCAACCTGTTATGAGTATTGGGTGTTTTTGGCATAGCGGGCGGAAATAACTCTTGTGATATCCAGAACCCCAAATAACCCGGAATTAAAGAAATAATTTGATATCTTTATTTGTGAGATGACTGTACAGATAGGTGTTTGTAGAGGGCAATAAAACTAGTTTGTACATCTCTGAAACAATATAATGAGTATATCTAGTGGTGGTTAGTGCCTAGGATGTTTGATTTGAGGCCAAGAATGCCCACAAACACTTTATAGCAAGAATTACACTTAAAAAGTACTCAAATTTAATTTGATGTCTTCACATAACCAGAGTAGTAATCTTTTGGAGTTGGCTCTGTCGGCAAATTCCTGATGCCTCTAACAACATTTCTAAGACTTTGAGGAGCGTAAATTGAAGAGATGTCACGACCTGCCATCTGGACTATAAAATTTACATCAGGATGCAAAAGTAACTATTTATTTGTACAGGAAACTTCTTTTCCTCTTGTTTGTTTGTTTTGGGTTTTTTTTGGTTTTTTTTCCTGTATAAGCTAATATAAAGCCTTGTCTGGGGACATCTAAGCGATGAGTAACAATAAACAATTATGCTAAACTTACAGAGCTAGGTGCAGTAATTACATTGCATTGTCAGTGGCTGACACGTACCAGTTCATTTGGTGATTAAAATACAATACATTAAAAGAAGATTAAATTTTAAATTTCAGACTCCTTCATGTGTTTGTTGTTGTGTCTCCACTTATTCATATTTTGAAGTCGACTCTGAAAGAGAAAGAAAAAAGGGATGGAGACACAGAGGATGAAGCAGAGAGCACAAAATCTTGGCAAAACAACGGTTGCTTTCTAAAATCTGAAGTTAAATTAGTAATACATGTGTGTGTATATATGTTTTTCTTTCTTTTAAAAAAACCACTTCCTTGAGATTTATCATGCTCTTTGAACTAAGACCTTTTCCAAGACTGGTTCTGTTACTGTGACAGTAGATTTGATTTAAAATGAGCTTGTGGTATCTCAAAGAGGTGCCCTCGGCTCTGCCAGTTTAGTTGTGCACGGTCCCATTGTCCACCTAAGTTTCTGTGAAATCGTTTCATTAAAAAACACAACAAAACAAACAAACCCCAGAAAGTGTTTTCTAAGACTGAGTCACTTAGCAAATGAGTGAGTTCACGGCCATGGAAAGAGTTGTCTTGGCAGGAGTGACTGCTCTACCTTTTTTAATCCATGGCTATATAAATACTTGACGGTGGCATAAGTTGTTGCTGCCGCAGGAAGAGAAGCTATTGCTTTGATTATTGCATTTGTCCTTGTTTTTGCATGCCCCTTGGCAGAAGGAACAGGTGTTTTGGCAGCCAGTCAGTAAGCTAAGTCAAGAAAATGCTGTGGCTGAAAATAATTGGTATCATTTTGTCATGTTAGTTTCCAGCTGGAGCGATTCTCCAATCTGGTTCCCCATGTGCCTCCCCAAACCTGGCAAAGAAGCGTTTCGAGGCACTATCAGGCATATGTGTGCTTAAAATGCTTGTTGAGCTCTACCCTTGTGGTGAATTTGGTACTGAAAGAAGAGTGTTCTGAAGTTACTGTTGTTCATAAAGTTGCTGAATCTCTGTTTAAATTAAAGGAAAGAAAAAACAAGCAAAATAAACCAACTAAACTACCAAAACAAAAACACAACCATAGGAGTACCCTGTCACATAAGCCAAACTTGTTTCAGAGCCTTTTAAGCAGCAAAGACTGATGTTCTTATCAATGCTGACAATGAGACAGAAGGGGCATGTTGTAAATGATGCAGTTGAGATTGAATTTATTAAACACAGAGCCAGGATTTGAGCAGTAACTCTGCTTTTTGTCCTCTGATCTTCTCTGTGGTATCTGCCAAGACACCACAGACAGTGCCACTTAATCTTTCTGCTTCTCTATTTCTCCTGTTGTTTTTCATATTACAAAATTGCCTAAGTTGAACCGTTCATCAAAGCTACAGTCCTACTCAGAATCCTACTGGATTCTTTTTAAGAATCTACTTATTTTGTAGCCACGGCGATGACTGAAGAATATCGGTGTTACGTGTACTATTGCTGTCACTTTGGTATGTTCAAAATGGGAGGCATGAACTTCATGTGTGTTACCGATGTTTTGGGGGGTGGATCGAAAGGTGTGTTTTGTTTTGGTTCCCCCCCTCTCTGTGGTCTCAGATTCTAAAGTTGTGTTTCAACCTGGTGATTTCCTCATCTGTTACTATTTCTTTGAGACCTTATGTTTGTTCAGATGCATTTAGTGGCTTTGACAGACTTACGTGCTTGGGGGAACACTAAGCAGCTTGCTCATTTTTTCATCTATGGAAAGTTTATATGAAATACATGGTATCTATCTGTTAACTGTTGCTGTTGTTCGTCCTACGCTCTGTTTTAGCCTTAACTTGCCTCGAGTTGAACTTGGACGAAAGCTGGTTTGTGCTTTTTCTACTGGTTTTTAAGATCCATTAGTGGAATGTTTGCTTAGTAGTGTGAGCAGTGAGATGACAAGAGCTCTTGTTTTTCTGGCATCCCTTATCTATCTTCCACTTAGTCCCATTCCCATGCGAAACTAAACACCTCTGGAATTCCTACAAGCTCAAAAGCTGTGAACAGGCCTGGCTTAGTACCTGAGGGCTCCATCAGCTCACTCATACCAGCCTGGGCTCCCAGAGAACCTTTCAGCAGCTGGGATATACTGGCTCCTCTGGTGGTCACGGTTTTGTCAGGGGGGAAGACGTCACAGAGTACTTTTCGCTGAAAGCCTTTTATAATGGGAGTCTGCAACAGCTTATGAAGTACCTGTGAGCAAAATGTTTGTCAAGAATTGAAAATAAAGTGCTGCTTTGAGTACTGGGTGCTCCAGGGGATTTTTAAACCGAAGGATGTAGAAATTTAATATTTACTGTAGAGACAGTTCTACACTGTTCATTGTAGCAACTGGCAGAAGTAAAAGGTAACTCAGGTAAAAGAGAAGAGTTGTGAGATGAGTGATGTGAAGTGAATTACAGGAATACACTTGGAATATGCGTGTTTTTTAAAATGTGCGGATAGCTTTCTGTGGGGGAACAAGGTCAGCCCTACAATAGCGGCAAGTAGTAAGTATGGGGTCTTGTAGAAGAAGGGATGTTTCAGGAAAAAAAATGACCCTGCTTAACCCACAATTTACATAATCTTCTCCTGGATAGCAGAATGTTAATCGTGTTCTAGTTTCTGTACATACACCCCAAGTTTTAGACAAAAGCTTCCTGGTGGTATAAGGGGAAAGACACAAATTTACAAGAACGGATACTCTCTGAGTAGTTTTTAATCTTAGAATATTCCTTACTTATGCATGCGTGGAATTTAGTACGGAGATTGCAAAATTAGATGGTTTTGTCCTTATTATAGTGAAGTACAGTTAAAACAAGGTCTTATATAAACCAGCCCAAGAGCTCTGTGGAATAGCAGGAATTAACTAAGGTGTTTACACTTTCAGAGTAATGTTTACAAAGCAAGATAAAAAGGACTGTATTTGTAGCGATTATTTTGAATAAAATTAAGACATCTATCTGGAATGACAAAAATGTTGCCAGCAAACTGCTAATGAGTGCTAATGGCTTTTTGCGTGGAGGGAGATGATCTGTGTTGATCCAACTACAAGATCAGAGATGCATTGTGATAGTTGTTTTTCTCAGTAATCCACTCTTTTTTAAAAGTGTGTGGAGTGTGTGGCTACTTTCTGAGTATTTGTAGCTGTCATTATGAAATAGAGAGTCTGTCTGCAACAGATATGCTGATGAAAAAGAAAATTTAATAATGCTGAAAATACTAGAAAATCAGTCCTTGAATAAAATGAATAGCCTCGGTGTTCATGGCTGGCTTTTAAATCTTTCAAAATAATTCTTAACTGACAAAAGTAGTAAGTAAATAAATGTTTAAGTGTGTGTATGTGTTAAGACATAACGTTTTGGATTAAAACTTTCTTTCCTGTGTGGTCTTTGAACTATTGGAATGCTTTTGAGTGTTTGCTTAAGCTACTGACAGGCCTTTAGGGGACTGAAACTGGAAAAAATCGATCCTGAGCCGAGTGTTACAAAGCAGAGGTGTTGTGCGTGTGATGTCAGGGGGCCCAGGCTGTAGCACAGGTTGATCCAACTCTTCTCTGGGGTGCCAGATTTAAATGCATATTGAGACTGAATGCAAGACTCGCGGAACACCTGCGGAATCGTTCCATCGCTTCAGAGCAGCAGCAGCAGAACCACAGGCTGCCAGCACCGAGTCGTGCTGGGTTAAGGCAGGTGAGCGCGTCCGGCTTGCTGCGATGCGCGATGCCCCGGTGCCGTTGGAGCGGGAGGAAGGGAGCAGCTGGAAGTGAGCGGGCGCTGCTCTCAGGGTAATTTGTTTGGCCTGCAGTGTTTCTGGGGATGGTGCTGCAGGCTGGTTTAGTTGCGCGAAGGTTTAGCATCCAAAGTTGCCACGTAGCAGCGGATTTTTATCTGAAGCCATTTACCTGCTGAACTGCCCCTGTAAAGAGCTCGCTGGTCAAAGACTGAGACTCTTGTGTGTTCTTATCCAGACTGCTCCTGAGAAACCGAGAGGTGGAACGCCAAATGCAACTGAAATGTCTGAGAATGTACGTGGGGGAATATTACTTCTCCCAAGTAACTAGCAATAGGACAAGAGGAAAGGGGGTTAAGTTGTGTGTGGGGAGGTTTAGTTTGGATATTAGGAAAAATTTCTCCATTGAAAGAGTGGTGAGGCCCTGGAACAGGCTGCCCAGAGAGAGGGTGGAGTCACCATCCCCAGAGCTGTTCAAAAAACATGTAGATGTGGCATTTCAGGACGTGGTTTAATGGTCATGATAACGTTGGGTAGATGGTTGGACTTGATCTTAGAGATTTTTTCCAACCTTAATGATTCTGTGATTCTGTACGCGGGGGAGACAATCTCTAAGCCTTAATGCTGAACAAGCAGTTTGAATATATTCTGTATCAAAAAGAATATTAAGAAGTAGACTCAGAAATTGATTAAATCAAATGTGTGACCAGAAGATACAAACTTTCTGGGGGAGGTAAAATAAGAGACTTCTGGCAAAACAAACTGACAAGCATGAATGTTTTGAATCTTTTGTCTTTTTATGTATAGGCTCACTAAGCCTGAGCACAGTACATAGAAGTCTTCAGTAGAGTATTCTAATAAATGTACAGTAATGATGAGTATTGAAATTCTTTATAAAGATTTTTGAGGGAACAAAATGTTTGATCCCAAATGCTTATCTTCCTATACTTGGTAGACCTTGAGTAAATAAAAAAAAAATTGATAAACTCTGTCTCTGGGGGTAGAAATTACTTCCTGCAGGGCCTGCAGGGCTTTTTACTCAGTACAAGAGTATGTGGTGCATGTCATCAAAGGCTGAGGATAAACTAGACAGGGAGGCAGAACTGGTGTTTTGTTGCCAGTGGCATCTTCAGATGAAGAAGAAAATTGACTGGGGAGTTTGGAAAAGTTATTTGAAAGATTGATGCTTGGAGTTTGAGGAGAGCAACTCCATTTGTAGGTCAGTACTTAAAGCCATAAGAAGATCAGAATAATACAAATGGATACTTCTGACACTGCCTGTGTAAAGATAAAAGGATTTTAACCCCCCAGTTCTCCAGCAGACCTTAATTGTGTTAACTATAGATGCTGTTTTCATTATATTGAGGTGAAATCTTTTTCCTTTGAAATTCGTTGTTGGAGCTTTTTTGTTGTGTTGGTTTTTTTTTTTTCCTCGTAGTGGTTTTTGTTGTGTCTTTTTTTAACGTATCATTTGGGAGAAGAGGGATTAACTTCATTAAAAAAGCAGACAGCCTCATCTACTGCTCCCACACTGCCATGGTCTGAAAACACCCATAGGTGACATCCTAGCAACTGGGTAGCTGTAAATCCTGAATAGGGCTCCCGAGCTTCTCCAAGGAGTAAATGGAGTCTTTCTGAGGAAGCTGGTATGAATATGAATGGTAACCCTCTTAATGAGTTGGCAAAAAGCAGAAAAGGAGAGTTTTGCCCTTCAGTAGCTACCGAAGGCAATAGCAGCTGTTGATTATTGTTAGTGAGCAATATTAATCATTTGAAGAAATCTTCTGACAGAAAAGTGCATCTGCAAAGACACAAGGGATAAGCCTCGTGAAGGTAAAGCATATTCATCGCTTTTTTCCCAGAGTTCATCTTATATAAGTACCTCCTTTTCTTCACAAAGAAAAGAAATGGAGGAGAAAAATCCTTTTCTGATAGGCATTTTAGTTAGTAAATTCATTAGGTGGGCTTTTTGTTTCTTTTTTTCTTTTCCCAAAGTTCTGGAAGGTTGATGTATTTCCCTGGGATTGAAACCTGATAGAAACCTTTAAAAGTGAGCCCATTTGGCTGGTGCCCGCCCAGCACCAGGGGCTCATCCCCTGTCACACAAGCCCCGTGTGGTCACCAGCACTGGTCTATACTGGCTGCTGCTAGTACCAAAAATGGCTTTTGCATCAGACAGGCAGCTTGTGGAGCACTGAGCAGATGCTGTTGGAGTGAGTGCCCATGAGAGAACCTTCACCCTCTTCTCATGGTCTCAGAGGTGAAAGCGCTGCCTCTCTCATCTTAGGCAGTGGCTGAGATGCCTGAGCCAAGGGGGATGTTGCCATGTCACCTTCTCCCAGTGACGACGGGGCAAACCAACCTGTCCAGGTGAACGCCAGCGGTGCTTCTGAGCTACCGGGGTTGAGTCCTGCCTTGGTAACACCTACTCAGCCAGCAATTGCAGTTAAGAGCAGTATGGGATGTCATTAGCATGTAGTTGGGAGCATCCCTTCCACTCAGAGGTGGGCGGGAGGGGGCATGATTCATACCAAAACAACGAAAAGATGCATTTATCTCATTACAAAGTGTGGCAAAACCACTAGATGACCTGCCCTATAGAAATGATACACTTTATAAAAGTTTTCCAGCTCAGTTGTTGATTCTCCTGCTGCGAGATGTTTGTTGTTGCTTTCTACAGAGTATAACAAACTGTGTAAATCAAGGAGTCAGGTCTTACAGAACTAGAAACCCATGAGGTATTTAATTTGTACCCTGAAGGGAGGACCGGCCACTGGCTGGACTGCTTGTGAGTAGCGTCGTGAATAGTTCATCGGTAACTGTCAAGCAGCTTGAAAATGTTTGTCCTTTGAGAGTAACCTGAGCCCTCCTGCAAGGAAAAGAATGGTGAAGGAAGGGGAGGGGGAAGCGTGGAATCACATAGCAACAGGATAAAAATGTCATTTAAGTTGAATGTTGCCAGTGGAAAGTTAGGATCATTTTTCAGCAAAAATGTTCTAAAAGTGTGGCTTTGCTGTGTCTTCCAGAAACACTTGAGATCACAGTGTTGTTGAGTACAAAGACATTAATGTTGATTCATAAAAATTGACTGTTACAAAGCAGTATTTTGCTTGCTGTTTGCTTAAATGTAAGGAGGAAGGACTTCAGTGAGGCTTTAAGAAACAATGTGAATTTGGCATCATAGCACATACGAAACCTTTCCTGACTCGCAGCAAATGCAGCCACTCATGGTTTAAGTCATGTGCAAAGTACCGCATAATTGATTTGAAGACTTAATAAGGATTTAACTGTAACTCATCAAATAAACCAGTGACCATGATTGCAAAGTTGAATATAAAATATTTGAAGATTGGAGCGGAGGACTGTGGCAAAAATTATGAATGTTGGTTTACTTACGTGGATATTACTTGGTGATTAAACCGGATTATTTCTGAGAATAAGAATTCTGGCTGGCCTGGAATTTTGAGAGGTGGGCTAAATCTGGTAATGAGGACCTTACTAAAAATTATGCCTAGAAAGTTAGCCCATTTCTCAAGTCGTGAATGTATAAATATTAAGTTAAAAGCGTGCAGGGTGATAGTGTTATGGTAATAAATAAATCCTTAAACCGCCTGGAAAATAAGTATAAATCCTTTATGCATTGCTTTGCATTTAAAAACATTTACTTTTAACACCGCGTCTTGTACTCTGACTCACTAATTTATGAATGTATTTTTATTACATTTAGGTATCTCAGATATTACTATTAAGCTTTTCTTTCAGTGTATTATTATAAAGGAATTCATAGATGAAAAATGTACGTTGTGGAGAAACTGCCCAGTGCGACTCTTCTAAAAAAAAGTTTAATATTTCTGATCAGTGTAAAAATGTTTCCTTGGGGACAGGTTTTTTTGTGAGTTATGTATGAGCACGTGTGGTGTCTTTTTGCACCTACAAGTGAGTTTTAGGAACTTAATTTTGTAGATGTATTATCTAAGTACGATTTGTTGGTTGCTTGCCCAGGACTCTTTCCTGGCAGTTGTTAAAAGTACTTGCTAATAGAATGCTGTATCCTAATTCAATATGCTTCTCTACCTCGTTCTAAACTGGTGGCTTGCCTAGATATCAAGCAGCAGTAAATTCGCAAGCAGTTTGCTGTATTTTGCTCTGAATTTTTTTCCAGTGCATTAGTTACTGTAATTGTACTAGCTGTATTTCCAGTTCTATTGAACATGAGGAAGGAAAGCAAAAAAGGGGCAGTGATAACATGGTGTTTTAACACTCTGTGTTGTGCTCGTCAATGATGACATTTTCCGAAAAAGGAGATTATGAAAGACCTTTAAGGATATTATATATGCTTCTTGTGCAGTTTACATTTGCCATTAAGAAGAGAAACCATCCAAAACTCGGAAAGAAAAAAATAATTTCCACATTATATTATCAGAAGCTTAATTTTGGGTTTCTCTTATTTTTGGGATTACAATAGAAAGTATGCCTAGAAGAAGATAGATGCTACAAAAGTTCTACCAGCTAAATACTAAATCCTTTTATATTTTCAGAAAAAAGCCAAAGGCCAGCTCCTGTTTGAACAGATTATGTATCATCTGGACCTTATAGAAAGCGACTACTTTGGATTAAGGTTCATGGATTCTGCGCAAGTGGCGGTGAGTAGCAGTGCTGTGCTTTGCTTTGTTGTCTTTGTGTTTTTTTTTTTGTTGTTCAAGCAACAGCCTAGAAGGTAAATAAAATATTTTTGTCAGTAAGAAGGCTGCCCTTTTTGAGTTAAGTTTTGTGCAGAATCTCTGTGGTGTGTTAAAGTGATCTCAAGTTTAATTCCACCTCGAGCAGTCTACGATACTGCAATGCTGTTGTCTCTTCCCTTCTTGTCTTTCACTCATTCCTTTCACTTCTGGGATGTGCTGTTTGATATAAATACTTACGGCCAGGTGCTTAATCCTGCCCCCAAAGATAAGTGCAAGTTAAGTGCAGCGTTAGACAAGGAGTGGATTTTTTGTCTCTGTCCTGCATCCCTCTAACTTAAGCCTGTATTCTCTCCAGGTCGAATGAGATCTGAGTTTGCGTACTGTGTGTGTTGATCTTATTTGTTGCGTGTGTGACCTAATTGTTTCTGTCTTCAAGTCCACTTCAGAGTTCGTTCCTGATTAGGATGGCGGAGTGGAAGCACAGACAATTGCTGCTGAGCTAAATATACAAAGTATTTGAGGTCAACAGACAAAATGGAGACAATCACATATATTCCTTTACTTGTGTGAGAGTCTTGTGTTCAGAACAATTTGAAGGTGACATCTTAATTGTTTCAGCTTTGTAAAATGGCAAAAAACTCTACAAGCTTAAATCTTTGAAAGAATCTTACAGCTTTGGACACTGTTACCTACTCCAAAACATGTATAACCTGATGGCTTCTTTGCAGAAATATTGTGATGGAGTTTTATGCTTAGCTTGTAGTTAGAGAGAACATTCTCTTCAGAGTAAATAGTTTGCATTCAGCATCTGAAGCAGATTTCGTGGCTAGAGGCCATAGCTGCTGCTGGGCTGCAGTTCTCAGTAGTGAAAAGTGGTCTTAAATCTCTTGCAGAACAGAGACGTTTCACTCTACAGAGAAAAAGACAATCACACTAATGGAAGGATATCATTCAGAGCCATGCATACCTTCTGCCAACAGAAATTAAAACCCAGCCCATCACATACCATTTCATATTTATAAAAATCAAATTAGCTGTGTTAAGCATGTGCAGTTGAGGATGTTGAGTATTAATAGTGAATGACTTCATTGCGTTTATCTTTTTTCTTGCCTTGTGGCTCTGAAGTATTTCCACATGCCTCTAGGGTCTTGTAAGGGTGGGTTAATTGTAACTGGTGAAACTATCTGGATGGTAAGCTTTTTTCTCTTACTGTTGTGTTAGCAAAACATTTCATCCTGAAATGGGGAAATAAGAGCTATTCTTTTCTGCTTGAGCAATGGCTCATGACTTGCTTTTGTCCAGCAAATTGTCCAGACAGCACCAGATTGGGTATTTGATACTGCACAATCTACCAAGTACAGGCAATTTCAAACTTAGTTTGCTTCCTTGTCTTAACTATATGTGACTGAAAAGAGGCAGAGCAGAGATAACAATCTGTTTAAAGTGGACTTTAATTATAAACTCTGAAGCAGAAAAGATTGCGTTTTGCCAGAAAACTGGACAGAACAGCAAGAGATAATTGTTTGACAAAACGAAGAGCTATGGTGGAGGCAGTCGTTCTTGCAAAGAAGAGCTGGCACATTCTAGCAGAAAGCCAGTCTGCAGCTGAAAACAAAGAGAGACCAATCAAGTGACTTGCCAAAGGTTATTCAGGAGACTTGTTAAATATACAATGTAAGGATCCAGTCCCTTACTGTGGACGGCATTGTCCTCTGGCTCTGAAGGAGAGAATCTTCCTGCTACCCAAGTTAAATCTAAGTAATATTGTTTTACTAGCTACTTGCACATGATAATATAAAAACACTGGCAAAGTAGCAACTCGTAGTTAAATAAAAAATTGAGGAATTCCCTACCTTTTTTTTTTTTTTTAACTGCAAGTGAGTTTTCAATAGCTTAATTTTGAACAAGTGAAAAATAGCGGGTTTTTTTCTTCTTTTGAGCCGCTGAAGTGATTAGTAGTTAGGTGTTTGAGTTTATGATGTACTGGAGAGTGAGGGTAACCCAGATGACGCGAACGCAAACTCTTGCTGACATTTAGGATTCAATTACTAGCTTCTTTAAAAAAGTTCTTGAAACAATTAGTGAAGTAAAAGAATTGTTTTCATGTGATTTATGTGTTCTTTGCCAGTCTGATGATTGAGAATAAATTCTCCCCCGTCTCCCCAGGTAAGAGGCAGGAGGTGGCAAAAGAAGTTATTTGCAAGATTGTCCACCATGTATCAGGCTCGGTCTGGCAGCCAAGGGAACAGGCTTTTGTTAATTTGAGTAACTTCATTCAGTCTGACAATGAACAGCAGCTTGTCCAGTGACACAAAAGAGGAAGACTGCTGTTAAATTCTTGGGCTATTTGACTTTCCCTCTAGCAATGCTGGAGAGGTGTTTCTAGTAAGGAGGCATTGAACACTTAGCAGGTGGCAGACTTCTAATTCCAACTACAGGTTGCAAGCATCAAATGCTTGTTCTTCCTAATGGAATTGTAAAACAGATTGGTTTGTTACTCTGGCAGTTTCATCTAATGTAGTGCTTAATGCTGCAAGTTTTTTGCATAGCATTGTGCTAAGTATGCCCCCATTAATTCCATAAAAGACGGGACTGGTTTTAGCCTCACCATCTTACTGAAAAAGCCTTGTTTACCCTATCTTCTTGAAATGTTGCTGGGTTTGAAGTTGGGGTTTTTATGGTTTGGGTTTTTTTTGTTGGTTGTTTGTTGTTTTGTTTTGTTTTTTTAATTTCTGAAGCATCAAGCTGTTTGAGTAAAGATTTCCAGTACTCAATGCAGTCTGTTCATATTGCTTTTTGTTTAGCAAGCTTTATCTCTGGATTTCAGCAGTAGGCTGTGCAGAGCAAACTCTCATCAAAATGTAAACTTCTTGCCAGGTCCACTTGAATTCCATTTTAATCACTTGGAGTAAATCTTATGTTTCCCGATGTCTGTGTGCGTCCTTGCATGTGTTGGTTTGGTTTTTTTTGTTGTTGTTGTTTTGCTTTGTTTTCCCCTCCATTTAAAAGCAGTTCTGTTTCCCTTCTTCCACTCACATGCTTACCATTTGGACAGAGCTCCTTTAGGCAGCGGTGGTAGGAGCCAAGCGGAGTGAAACACTATCAGTGCCTGTCGCGGGCCTCCCAGTTGCCTTCCCGTGGAATGTGGAGGAGATGAGAGAAAACAGGAGAGAGGTGAAACAGGCGTGCACAGCCAGTCCTGGAGCCTGGGAACGGCTCTTTTTGCCATTCCTGTATCTAAATCACCTGCAAGTCTCCAAGTGGGTAGTTTGTAAATTTTTACGGTGGAGGAAGGAGTGAGTGAGTTGTCTTACAGCAAGTGAGTTTAGGGAATAGGAAGAGAAATTGTATCATCTTTTTAAAGAAACAAACGAAAACATGGCTTATTCTTCCTTAACCTTCCTGCTTTATTTTAAAAATGTATTAGATAGGTTTGATATAGCTTTCTCTAGCTGCTTTGTTTTAATAGGTAATGAGAGCATTTTCAGCTGTGTGCACAGCAGCGGTGGATGGTTCAGTTGTTCTGATCCTGCAGTTAATACATCAATCACTGCATACGCTGGCTGTGTTACAGGCTGACTTTACACACCTTCTGCAGAAGGCAGGGCTGCTCAGAAGACAGGAATGTGTTTGCACTTGGCATTGCAACCTGAAAATACCGGTTCTTTCTCATACCCCTGTTGCTTTTCTGTCCTCCGTGAACTTTGTGGCACGTAACGACACTTCTTTTGTTAAGCTGAGTGCATAATTTGTCTATATTGGTTGCAGAATGACATTTGGGTTTGATCACACGAGCTGGTGTTACCCGTGGTAGGTAGCTTGATCTGGCTGTCAAGTAGGGTACTGCTTAACTGAGTCACCTGCTTCGGAGGAGGGAGGTGCTGGCTGTGTGCAACACTCAGAAGCAGATCTCTCCTGTGAGCTGTATGTTAGCTTTCCAGCTTTATCTTCAATTTCTGGTGTAAATTCTTCAGCAGCAGGAGTATATGCAATTATTTTAGGGAGCGTGGCATATATGAGTAGATGTTTCGCTCAAGCTGCCATCTATAGCTTAATTTTCACATACTGTTGGATGCAGTATAAGTGAAGCCTTTATTTTGCTTCATGTCTGGTGCACAGCTTACAATTAGCGTTAGTAGGTGAGGCAGTAACGTCTGTCCTCCATATGACAATTGATAGTATGTCAAATGTGAATATGTTCTGGAGAATTGAGTAGAGCTGACCTCCAGATATAGACAAGCTTTGCTGTTACTATATTTGAGTCATCTAAAGGAAACGCCTGAAAGCCAACAGTATTTGTCTCTCCCCTTCCACCCCAAGTGAACATCAAACAGCTGAGTGCCAGAGTCTCCAGCTATGATTTATGCCTCTCTGGCATATTGTCACTGGCTGACCTACTAATGCGTGAATTAGTTGGTTGTTTGTTTGGATAGGATGAAAATTTTATTAATTAAAGTGGTTTGTCAGTCCACGTTTTTGTTTTGTTTGTTTGTTTTTTTTAAGTTGATAATGTTTTCTTGGAGATTGATTTTAAGGTACTGCAGGATATTTCTGTTGTTTTGCATTGCAAGCTTTTGAGTGGAAGGATCTTTGATGAGTAAAGCTGTGAATTGTGAAAGATTTGTATTAGAATGTTTTAATGAACTACTTGTTATTCCAAGATGGTCTTCACTAATGAATAGTAGCATTTCGGTTTTTCCCTTTTTGCTATTTCTGTGAAATTTCTTTGTTGATAATTCAATGAAAGTAATTTATTTTTCAGCATTGGTTGGACAACACAAAAAGCATTAAAAAGCAAGTTAAAAGTAAGTGTCTTTTCCATTTTCTCTTGGGATCTCATGTTGAATAAATAGTAGGCACAGAGAGTTAAAATGAGAGGGAGGAAGGGGAGCAATGTCCTGTGAGGGGTGACAAGACCCAGTGACAAAACCTAGCGTGGTGCTGCTGATTGTTTAATGACCTCTTCCCTCTGTAGCTCATATTACTTTAGTCTAGTGTTGTCAGGTAAACATGTTGGATGCTCATTAATTTGTATTTTAAGTGCAGTCAGTGCAGCTGAAGATGCTTTACTGTTACATAGATCATTATCCTAACTGTAGGAGAACTTGTCTTGGAGCCTCCATCCCTCAGGCCAGTGATGCCCAGATCTGTGTTTGGTCCACCAAGTCCTTACCTGCTGCACAAGGGTTCAGTATGACCTGATCTTTTCAGTGGTGTGTGCTTGGGTAAGCTGTGACGGCAGCTGATTATTGTTTAGCGGCTTCTTTGCTCTCCAGTGTGGGAAGTCTTCAGGGACTTGAAGTGCTGTGTTAAAACAACAGATTTTGGAAGCACTGAGAGAGAGAAAATTCCTCCTGTCAGATGCAAGAATCAGCAGAGCACTGCACATTTTTAGAGAACTGTTAATCCATCCTTTTGCTGAATTAACCCTTTGGTTTTCAGAAAAGATGATTCTTCCACAGAGGATCTGTTAAAACCCACCTAAAATATGTCTAAACATCTGTGAAATAAAGGAGCCTGAGTTGTCAGCAGTGTGTGTTTGCCAGAGCCCTGGGAAGGCATTAAAGAGACCATCAGAATGCCTGGGGTTTGGTCAAGTGCAGAGCCAAGATGCACAGCTTTCTTGGTGATGGATAGAGCCCTTAAATATAGGGATTAACCTAGATTTTTGCACTCTTGGCAGGGCAAATCAACTTAACGTGATATGACTGCTAGACTGAGTTGTAATATATAAAACTGTTTTGTGTATGTGTTTGTGTCCTCTCATCGTTATGTTTTTCATGCATTTTTTCCTGTCAAAAAGGAATTCACTTTTGAGCCAATTTCAGTCAAGTTTTGTGATGTGATTCTGTATAATAAAAAAGAGATGTCTCATCCAGTAATTGTTACCATTGTCCTGAATAAATTCTTCTTTGCAGTTGGCCCACCATATTGTCTGCATTTTCGTGTAAAGTTTTACTCATCAGAGCCAAACAATCTACGTGAAGAGCTAACAAGGTAAGAGAGATTTTCTATGAAAGAGAGGTGACCACATAAGGCCAAGAAGATGTTTTTGCGGTATTTATTTGAAGAGCTGCTTGCTTACATAGCTTTTTGTAAATGTTCCTAATGTAGCCCTCATGAAATAAATGAACTGTAGTATAAAGAGATCTATATATTTACTATATTACTTGACGCACCATTTTTCATTTAAGCAGTTCTGGCCACTGATCTGAGTGGTTACACACAATGGACAGAGGTTTTTACTGAGGAGAACAGCCACCATGCCTCTTTATTTTTCTTAAGCTGCATTTAGTTTCAAGTATATATATCCTCTCTCTTTAGGCAGAAAAGCGTTGAATTGCAAGTTGGAGTTTCTCTTTGACAAAAATAGGTTCAGTTGCCATTTGATTACTTCTATGGTCTTCGCAGAGCTTATGGAAAGGGGAAATAGTGTTTTAGTACCATGTCGAGATATGAGTTGACAGTACTGTATGTGTGGGACTGTGGTATCAGGTGAGCAGCAGTTTCTCTTGATTAAAGCGTTTCACAGATTTGTTCATAATACTGCATTTCACATTGGACGAAGTTATGTTTTCTTAATAGCTGTACATGCTTCATACCCTCAGCCATTTGTAAAAGTGTGAAGTGGATTTGCTTGTTGTTCAGGTCTCCGTCTGTGTGGATCTTCGATCTGCACTTTGGCCAAATCCCTGGGGGTGCTACCAGAAGATTATAGTAGCATTACCCCTTGCAGCCATACGTACCCTGCGCAGCTTCAGATTTACTTGTGGTGACATAATGTTTCCTGCTGATCTGGGAAGAATGTTTTACTGCCCCATTCACGTCCCTAAATAAACATGTAACTGTGTTCAAAAACAGAAACCACAAACAGAAGTCAGACCTACATCTATCCCTGCCACTATGAAACAGCTTCGTCCATCCTGCCTGAGTTCTGTCAGTCAGACCTTGCCATACAGGTTTTAGCAAGGCAGACCTGAAACCTGAGGGCTTTTAAACCCTGTCTGTCTGCTTAGCTAATCCTCTAGAAGAGGACAGCAGCAAATCTTTCTTCTGTCTCAACACAATTTTATGCCTTAAAGAAGCAGTGGGAAGAGGAGCTCTGCTGTGGGTTATAAGTGTCACTGGCTGGGGCTTTGTGAGAGTTCTACCTTTTCTTTGTGCAGCAGGACACCCAGCTGGAGCCCTTTTTCAGCTTCCAGAGGTGCAGCTTGCTCTTGCTTTCTGCCAGCTTCCCATCCGATGCCACCAGAGGTCAAGTAACACAGCTAAGCATGGGAAGTATGCTTGAATTGTTGGCGAGTGTTATGTGGCTAATAGCACAGACTGGTGACACCCACTACACACTGGAGGCCCATGCTCATGCTTTTGGTAGCTAGTGTCAGTTCCAGACAAATCTATTAACCATGTAGGGGCCATTGTTCAAAATGCTTCGGATTATAAATGTTTTGGAAAAATAATTGTGGATTTCCAAGGGACCTGTAGGAAGAATGCCTGCATCTGTTTCCTGCCTGTGTATGTGAGAACAAGGAGACTTAGGCACATGTTGAAACACAAGCATCACCTTTGGCTTTGTATGTCAGGCTTCTGTTCATCTGCAGTGGAATTCAAATTGGACACCATCATGGATGCCAGTGTTCTAGCTGATGAGACTACTTCTCTTGTTAAAGTAAAGCTGTGTGCCGTCGTAGAGCAAGAGGGCTCTTTGCGGATGTTGGATTGGAAGGATTGGCTTTGTGCACCAAATGGATAGGAGCTTTTTCATCAGTATTTGCCCAATTGCTAAGCAAGAAGAGTACTGAATAAACAAGGTAGTGAAGGGAAGCTGGCTCTGAAGAGTAAACAAGTTGAAAAGACAGCAGCCTACTTTTTTTTTTTTGTGTGTGTGTGTCACTTTTCAGACAGCTTTTTGAGTTAGATTTTACCTGAGCAGTCCATATGAGGAACATTTGTTTTTGAGAGACTTTCAAATATTCATTCTCTTATATGTCTGAATAATGAAGAAAATGTGGAAGATGCAAATTGTTCTTTGTCCAAGTAGGAGCAGAAAAGAAAAAATGAGACTTACTTAGGAATCCTATTTCTTTTTCCATGCAACACACTGTAGTTCAGTGTGTGACAACTTCTGGTTTGGGGTTTACTTCATTTGAAACGTGCAAAGCATACAAACCCAACTGATAAAGCCTTGAAAGATCACAATGCAGTTTCTTCAGTCTTGAAAATCCATATAAAGAGTAGAAAACATTTGTATTTGTCAGGCTTTAACTTCCTTCTGTTGTCTGAGTGACACACTAGATGTATTAAACAATGACTTTTATCTTTTATTTAATTCTGCAGGTATTTATTTGTTCTGCAGCTGAAGCTGGATATTCTTAGTGGAAAGTATGTATTGCCAATAAACGGCCTTTTAAACAATTACAGTGTGTTTTACGTAGAGTTTATTGAACTTATATTTGGATAATGAGTTTTACTAAGTAATGTAAAGGTTTATTTTTCTCTTAAGTATAGCTTCTCTATGCATGAATAGCAGCAGAGGAATGCTTAAATAACAGTTTTTATCTCTTGTTAATTTGCTGAAAATCTACTAATCCGTTTTCACTTTCTTATCCCAAACATTTGCAGTTTCTCACTGTCAGGTATATGAGATGTCTGCTAAATAGTGTCATCTAAGATTTTCAAATTGCATTTCTCTTGTGGCAGATTGGAATGTCCTTTTGACACAGCCGTCCAGTTGGCAGCTTATAACATGCAAGGTGAGTAGGTACGAGCAGGGAGGGATGAAATTTCATGAACAGCTTTGTGTAGACTCTTACTACCTCTTTTAGTCCATCCTTGTTATATCCAGAAAACAGTCTGTCCAGATGTTAGTGATCCAGTGTGAAACACAGCTCTTAGTGACTGGGATTTTGCTGAGAGCATATACAGAAAATTACTCGATTCCGCAGGAAATACAACCAGGCGGTTCGGAATATTAACAGCTTGGCCGTAAACTTGTTTTCTCAGGTGCTCATGTGCGAACCTGTCCGCTTTTACACAAGATGTGAGGTCCGCCGTCCTCCTAAATTGCTTTGATGTAGTTACACAGTTCACTTCTTTTTCATCGTGTAGTCTCTGCCGTGTGTTTTCTTAATTGTACAAATCAAGTGCAAACTTATTTTGGTTCTGCACTCGGTTAAGAGTCCTGTGTGTAAAAACCACCAGCTTTTGACTTCAGCTTACTTGTAGAAATGTGTTGGTGTCCTACGTCTCATGCTCTTACTTGAGCATTTATGGTTGAACAGCACTTGTTGGTGTTTCTGATCCTTCTTCAGCCAAAAGCGGTGACATACTGGTTTTATTTTTTTCCCCAGCTATGCAGCACTATACTTGAGTCATCTGAGACTCTTATTAATGCTTTGTCTTTAACTTTTGATTCCAGCTGAGACTCCTGTATCCATAGTTTCTCTGAGAGCTGTGGTTTGAACTTTTGTTGCTTGTACAGGTTGTATATCACTGATCTTCATGGCCAGTGTCTTCTGTTGTTTGGATGAGTGTGTCATCTTAGCAAATGGCACGTGTGCTGTAGTTTCAAGCAGGGGAACTCGCGAAAGAAAGAGGGGAGGCTTGAAGTTTTAGAAATACCTGCTAGAATAGACATTTGGATCCTTATTGGAGGATATAGCTATATGGTCTTATGAAACACAGTGTTTGAGTCGACAAAAAAGTCCCAGAGGCTCTGCTGCAAAACTATTGCACAGTCTTCTGATGAAGAAGGAATTTGGAGATGTGCCATGTGTTTGTGCCACACAAATTCTCCACACAACATTCCTCTTATAAACCACTGTTGTACTTACTTTGTAGGAGCTACATAGCAGGATTAAGTCACTGAAATTCTTTATCTTACATATATTTTCCAAAACACGTTTTGTTCTTCAGGCAGGATCTATTAATGGCCCTGATTAGGTGTAGATATAGAGAGATGGGATTAAGCTGTAAGGATACCTGTCTTTCCAACTTACTCTCTTGCATGGAAGGCAAACAGTTATAATATATTCAACAGTTAAAAATATTAACATTGTTAGAGCCTTAAGATACGGGTTCAGTGAGTAGGTTTTTGGAAAAACAAAGCAATCTAATTAGGCCATATATCCATTGCTTTCTGTGCTGGTCTTGTCTTTCCTCCATCCACAATGAGCTCCATAGCAGGGCTTTAATCTTACTGTCTGACAACTGTGTACTTTTATTTAAATCAGCTGGAACCTAAGCTGGCTTTGACAGCATTCCTTTCAACAGAGGCAGGCATTTTAGTGGGAGTAAATTATTGTAGAACTACAGACTTCCTCGGTCAGACAAAAAAAAAAAAAAGAGGAAGTGAAAAGACTACTATTATGCTTGCAGTGTTCAGAAATCCAAGAAACAGATTTTCAGATCATAAATTTTTTGTTCCTGTGGAATACTGTGCATATTTAATTTTCCAGATTTCCCCAAAGACATAGAGGCTTTTTCCTACACAAACTTCTGTGTAGGAAAACAGAACAATTACTGGCTTGAATTGAACACCCAAGGTTCAAGTTGCAGAATTATTCCTATTTTTCTGCATATGAGCTGAACATTAAGAATCAGTGGGAGGAGCAAATGCTTAGTGACTGAAAATCAGGACATTTTAATAACCATTCCCAACTGTGAGTTTCAGCATTTTAGGCATACATGAGTCTTTGAAAGCTGGAGTTTTTAGCATCTGTGGAAAAAGGAAGGAGCTTGTGCTTTTGAGTGGCACACCCATTGACTGGTGTGTTCCAGTATGCTCTCTAAACAGCATCTCTTACTGCCCCTGTTGAGCATGCAGGAGTGGACTAGATGAACTGTTTGAATGACCCAGTAGGGCATTTATTATGTTCTTAGATGAAAAGGAGAGCAACAAATAGCAACTGCATGGCTGTGCCCTGACGCAGAGTAGGTTTAGTAGGACAGGGGGATTTGAAGTCCTAAAACCAGAAGCTGGTTTTTAGAACGGACAGATAGTTTTATGAGAAGTATCAGAACTGATTTTGCTTTTTACAGTCTCAAAATATTTTGTTTTAATTATTTGAGGCAAAATTCCATTGTAACTTTAGTCAGCTTTCATCTCTGTAGAGACGTCAGTGATAAATGTGTTGAAAACTTTCTTCAAGAAAGCAGAAAGGTGGGATTCAAAGATGTTGGTAAATTCCACTTATGGGAAACTTGTTAAGGAATATATTGATAGCACTTTGATACAAAGCTTTTGTGCAGACACAATACCATTTGTTCAGTGTCCGTAATTACCCTGTCAAAAAAGGTAACGCCGCAAATCTTAGAAGACTGGAGGAGGAGCACAAAAAAGAAATTTATTAATTCAGATTAACTAGAAAAGTGTGCCAAGAAAGTATTCCCTCTGTTTATTGGGAACATTGCTTGACAGTGCTGTTCTTTTGTAGCTGAACTTGGAGACTATGATCCTGCTGAACACGTCCCTGAACTGGTGTCTGAGTTCAGGTTTGTTCCCACTCAGACTGAAGAGATGGAGCTAGCCATTTTTGAGAAGTGGAAGGAATGCAGGTACTAGATCTTCCAGTACATGCTAATCTGCTGTTTGCACTGATGTTTTTTGTGAAGGGAATGAATTAAAAGGATGCCGTTGATACTTCTTCTGTGGTCTTGTTTGAAAACATAATGCTAGTATGGTTCTATCATACTTTGTAAGGGGATATAATGTAAAAATGAAGCTTTTAAAGATCTGAGTAAAATGGTGAGGTACAAAATCTTGAAATGCAATAATTTTTGCAGCAGCGATTTCAAATTAAAGCTTACAAAAGTGACCTTCATGTTCATGAAAGCAAACAAGTGTCCACAGTATTAAGTTCTTTCAGTCATTTCTTCTTTCCTCATATATCAGTTTCTCCTTTCTGTGCTTCTTCAGACATCTAGCTAACAGCAGAAAATTTATTTCAGGGGGCAAACGCCAGCACAGGCTGAAACTAACTACTTAAACAAAGCTAAGTGGCTGGAAATGTATGGTGTAGACATGCACATAGTCAAGGTATGTTTAACCACAGCAGAGTGACCTGTGGAAATTATACTGTTAGCTTTGTCCTGCATTTCAACACTGGTTTTGCTTTGAGTGGGAGGGGGGAAGGAGTATCTAAACTGCGTAACGAATGATCTGGCTTTGCATCAGCATTCCACTTTAGTATGCATTTCTGGAAGGTGTAACTTAAGTCCAAACATTATCTGCTCTGTGTTAATTATGTGATTGCTGTGGCAATATGTACTACAGTTTGTATTTAGACTAAAAGCTATGTGAAAAGTATCATAATTAAATTTAGATTGGTGGGGGTCCAGTCAACTACCAGCTGAAAGACTGCAAGTAAAAATAGATATCCTGTGGAGAAGGAAGTGTAGAGACCTGCACAAGGAGGCCCTTATTACACATACAAATCAAGAAACATTAATTTTGCCCTTTAGTCAACCTCGTTGAAGGGTTGCAGACTAGAAAAATCCGCTGTATAAGATAGAGTCATAGAACATTTTATGATCATTGAAACATGGGAGTTTTGTGTAAAATAAGCAGTTATGTGTTTAATTGTGACACTGGGCAAATAAGCTACATGAATCACTGGAGTAAGTTGTATGGAGCGTAAACACCGAAATTAACAAAATCTTTATGTTGTGACAATTAGGCAAGAGATGGCAATGATTACAGCCTGGGATTAACACCTACAGGAGTTCTTGTCTTTGAAGGAGACACAAAAATTGGTTTGTTTTTCTGGTAAGCTCTCTGTATGTTAAAATATATCTTGGGTTTTTACTCTTTTTTTGTTTCTTTTGCACTAGCCAAAAAAAACCCTATCTGTTTGGGATGTGAGAGCACTGTGAATACTGGGTACCTGCAGAAATATTCTGTAGCCTGCAAGTGTTTTCATTGTGTCCAAAAATATTCTTTCTTTCCTTAGCCTTCTCGGTTGATATGTTAATGGGCTGTATACGTGTGTGTACCGTGCTAGAGGCAAGTAAAAGGTGCAAACTTTAGTATGGGGTTTTATTATTATTACTATTGTGTATTTGTTGTATTTTCCACTTGATTCCTTTGGGCATACAGTATGCACCCAATCAGTGAAACGAAGCTTCTTCAGGCATTCTAGCACTGTTGAAAAAGAAGCAGAAGCAATAGAACAAGTGCAGTGTTTACATGTCATCTGGGCAGATTTTCCATTAAATAAAATTCTCTTTGTGCCCAGTAAAGGGCAGAAATGTCTCTTTCTACCCATCAGTAAAGACTAACTAAACCAAAGAAACAAACAAAAAACTCAACCTCAAACACTCCTCCCCCTTCCCATCCAAATCTGTATATAGTCAGGAGGTATAGAGCTTCCTTTAGTTCTTCTGGACACGTGCTGCTTTATCTGTCAAATACCTGAATAACACCCCACGATTTCTTAGAAGCATTCTGACGAGATTTTGCAGGACTTTATATTGCAAAGAAACACAAGGTGGAGAACCTTCTAGGGAGCATATTTAGGTCTGGGTACAGAGATATTTATGTATTTTTAAGGGCTTTCTTCTGTAGTTCCCACCCAGTCTTTCAAAACTGTATAAAAAGAATAAGTAGCCAGATGATGAGGTGCATTTAATCATATGAATAGTTAGTTTGGGTTAGTCCAGTCCAATTTTAAAGACTTCTCCCAAAAGCACTCCTTTTGTAGCAGAAATTTCATCTGTGTGTCTTGTCCTTCCACCATCAACGTACCTGTCAGTGAGTTACTAAGAGTTAGATGTAACCTGCTTTTTCTGTTCATCTTTCAGGCCAAAGATAACAAGACTTGACTTCAAGAAAAACAAACTCACTCTAGTTGTTGTTGAGGATGATGAACAGGTAGATAACTATCTGTTTCATTACATCTCAGTCTTCATTATACAGTAGTAGTTTGCATACTCCAGATCTCTTTTTTTTTTATATTTAAGTTTTGAGAACTAACGTGGATGTCTTGTAAGATTGTTGATTGTGATTTGGGGGGAGGAGGAGAATGAAGAGACTTACGTATAAAATAAATAGGGTCAATTACTTTTTTTTCTCACCCTGTTTCTAAAAATGGGAGGATATCTTGTGAAACTATTGTAGAGCAGATAATTTGGAAACAATGTGCATCATGCAATTGAAAAAAAAAATCCAGAAGTCATGTATCGCATTTAGAGGAATTAATTACTTAAACAGGTGCCAGAATTGTTCCCATGGGAAGAAACTGCTCAGAGCTGAGATAATAAAAGTGTGCGCATTAGTAATTTGAGGTTTGACTTGTTAAATAGATAGTTTCTCTCCCTTTCCAACTTCAGACAATGGAACAGTTCTTCATTGAAACTTCTGAAAAGGTTCATTTTTCTGCCTAAAATATTTTTTAAACATCTTGTTATTCATAAAAACCATTTTATTTGGCTTGCACTGAATTGTAACTTTGACTTGCTCAAGTGCCTTGTGAATAGTCAGAGTTCTTTGTGTACTTTAAGGGAAAGGAGCAGGAGCACACGTTTGTCTTTAGACTGGATCATCCCAAAGCCTGCAAACACTTGTGGAAATGTGCAGTGGAACATCATGCCTTCTTCCGGCTCCGAGGTCCTGTCCAAAAAAGCTCAAGTCGATCAGGCTTCATTCGGTTAGGATCCCGGTTCCGATACAGGTCAGCGTCATCTGTCATTTAGCATGTATCTTCGGTCATTTCTTGCTTTTCTTGGAGTATGCATGGAAATCAGAGAGAAGTTGGTAGTCATTCACCTAGGACATATAGAGCAGTGAAACTTGTGAGCTGAGTGAGGTGCATTGTTGGTTTTACTAAATCATACGGATTTTCCTCCTGTATTTTCTGATTTATCTTTAGGTGATTCTAGTCTATGCAGTAGAAAACCAAAGGTTTCTCAAGGTTTATATTTCTTACATAGCATATACAGTACATTGTGTTTTATAGATCACTTGATTTTGAAATCCCACCCTTTTTCAAGTGAACCATAGAGGACGGGTGGTTGACTTGCACCGTCGGAGGCATTGCAAGTCTTTTGACTCCAGAGGTGCTGGCTGCATGATGCTATTGCTTCAGAAGCCTAAGATACGGCCCGTTCCATGTTAGCCACTAAGGGTGAATGTGGCAGGCGTCCGAATGCCTTGTGAACCCAGACTAGTCTGCAGGGTGCTGTCAGTTGCCCCATATGTGAGAACATATGGAAGGGGGTGGGGCATGACCCCAGGCAGTAGGCATGTGCTTCGCTTCCACTTCCAGCAACTGTAGCAATACCACCTAGTCTGATGCTTCAGGATCTGTGGTACCAAGGAATCAGCAGAACATGAGGCTGCCTCTGCTTTGAGGGCAGAATCTGGCCAAACTTGGGGAAAAATAGACTTGCCTAGGAACAAGAGCTGTTTTTTATTTCTATTACCATCTTTTCCTATGACTTTTGGCAACATACCTTAAGCTTTACTCTCCCCTAGAATTTTCAACCTCTTCCAAATGACCTATACTGTGACCACAGAAATACGCAAAAGTCAAATGTACTTTTTAAGCAGTTTAATGTTTATAGAGTCGTTGCTTCAGCATTTTGTTTTGGGAAAATGGGTTGAAGGCTTATAAAACTTACCTTTTGTGTGAAAGGCCTTCTGAGGTGTTAAGTTTGGGATTTTTAAATAGAACTGAGATCAGATTATTAAACTAGGAATTTAATGAATATGAAATAGAAATGTGATGTTTTGATGAGCAGTGTCTGTATTCTGTCCTTAAAAATAAGTGGTTTATTTTGTCGTTTTGTACTTTTACGTGGCGTTGTTAGTGGGAAAACAGAATATCAAACCACCAAGACCAACAAAGCCAGGAGGTCAGCGTCCTTTGAAAGAAGGCCCAGCAAAAGATACTCGAGACGAACACTGCAAATGAAAGGTAAAAGACTTTTCTGAGAAGTGTAATCCTCTGTGAGAATCAAGTATTCATATCCTTTAACGGTTCTGTGTAGGAAATCTTCTGTAGCTGTTTATCCTTCTCTTGAATTTTCAAAATTGGGTTTTCTTTGACTTATTTTGGAGACCACGTGTAATTTATTAGAAAAAGCTTGTGGCAAAAGCATGTCATTCTATCTTGCCCAGCAGGTAATACACCCATGAATACTACACAGTAGGTCTCTGTATAGAGATGAAAAACTTGGGTCTAGGAAACAGTGATGTATTAATGATAACATTTGAAATTGATTGATAAAGTCTGAAATTTTTGTCACTGAGATTTTTTTTTCACTGTTCGTAGGAGTTGCATTCTGGCATAACCTGACAGAATGTGATACCTTGTTTGTTATTCCTACTCTGGCACAGGTCAAGCATGACCTCCGTGTGTCCTCTCAGATACTTCCTTAAATGCAGCTCTTTGGTTTACTCTTCAGTTTTTTATTTTTCTAATTTATAATTTTAGTTTTCTTACATTGTACATGGGATACATGCAACTTTTTTGCTCTTTTAGTTGCTTAATTTTAGGCAGTGCTGGACTGTTTTTTAGTAATAATATACTTCATGTTTAACTGATAGCCTAACTACAAATGAAATTCTAATTACTCTTTGTATTTTTGCAGCACATGTTGCTAAACTTGAAGAAACAAGGTAAGATGCATTTCAGTATTTAAATTTCTTTGATGTTTGCCACCTGTACTTGAGCACGTGCCTGCTTAGTTAAATGTGGAGAGCATTAACTTCTGAACTGGGGTTTTGCTGTGGGTTTTGCGTGTGTTTGCTTTACATAAAACCTGAAAGTGAAGCTCCTGTCTCGCTGTCATGTAGAAGATTTTGCCGGACTTGCTTACTAGCGAGCAAAGAGGTCTGTTTATGACTAGCTATGATTCTTGCTGGGTATGAACTGTAGTTCTGTGTGCTGCCATGTAAAGAGATTGGGTAAAAGCATGTGAGGAAGTCTTCTTTCTGAAATCTGCCTGCTCTGGCTATGTGGCTGAAACACATAATCAAGTGAAGGGAAAATACAGTAAAATAAGTATTAGAAATATATTGATGATTTATATTCTGTACTATACTTGCATTTATTTTTATATTCTTAGAGATTTATTTTTAGATACTTATCCTAAATTATTCATGATCAACATTGAGAGGGACACCTTTTGGTTCTTCAGACTCTTTCTGCCTATATAGATTCATATGTGCCGTTGCAATGTGAAATACTCATATGGATCTGAGTCATGTGGTTTTCATACGCTTCTTTAAGGGAAGAGATGAAGCAGGCTAAAAGTATTATCCGGTAGCAAACGAACTAAGTTGCTCAGTTCTGATTTCTGTCCTTTGCCTTAGTAACTTGTGAGCTTTGCCATGATCAATTGCAAACAAATTATCTACAAGCATCTACTTTTAAAAAATGTTAAGCATCATGACAGTCAAGAGTTGGGTAAGGAATGTTGGAAGTAACGTTTCAAAACAACAGGCACAATATGGCCATACGTTTTCTGTTTGTAGCAGCATCGTTGACTCTTGCATGGGCAGGGGAGAAGCCTTAGGACATGTGGGGACAAGACTGCAGTTACTTTAATGGAGGCCTCTGTCTCTGTGACCTTCTGTATTGTCTTCTGTTATAAAATGGGAGAGTACTCTTCAAAGCTGAGTGTCATTAAAGTGCTTAAAGATCATCTGCATGCAGAATGTGACTGTGATTAATTAGTACTCTCATCATGCTGCGTTGTCATACTCTTCTCTGAGTTTCATGCGGCTTAGGTCATTCTGAGAGTGGGAAGAGAAACTTTATATGCAATTTCTTCTCTTGATAAGACAGGGGTCTTCTGATCTGCACCTAGGTGTGACACTGTTATATTAGTCTCCAGAACAATCTATGCCATTTCTGAAACTCTACATTTGGGCGTTGCTAATTGAAATACATCGTGAAAGATGTATGTTGTTCCATTCTTTCATGTTGACTCGGCGCAGGGGAATGTGATACCCCAGAAGGCATTCCTTAATATTTCTGTTAAATGTGCACTATTCTGTGGGAACCTCCATGTTCTCTTAGAGAAGGTGTGAAGTTGGGAAACTGGCAAGGAACAGCTTGTTTGGTCTTCACATTACGGTGTTCGAGTAAAATAATTCTAAAAAATCAAAGTAGATCAAAAATCTACTTGAATTGTCAGCTTGCCAGGTTGATTAGCTATTGTCCAGACCATAAATCAAAAGATTAATGGGTCGTAAGAGACTGGAACCATTTTTTAAAAGATTAGAAGTCTGAAAAAAAGTTTGTTTTGCATGAGATTGATAATACGTAATTATTGTGCAGGCTGTGAATGCTTTTAAGTCTCTCGAAAATGTGAAATGTCTCTTGCAGATGCAGAAATCATCAGGAATTGGAATATGGCTCTTATTAAATTACATAACTGTATTAAATATTTAATAATATAAAATTATTATTAATGCTGTGCTGAGCTACTGTGCACATAATTTTGAATGGCTGCTTTTAAAACTCTGACGCAGTAATTCAGTCCATTAGAGGTTACGTGCAGAAGAAACTCCTGCATTTTTCCGATAAGCTTTGTGATGGATACTTCAAATCAGAAGAGTCCTAGTTACGGAACAAACTATCTACAGCATGTAGCTGAGCTTTCGACAGTGTCACATTTTGCTGGGTGTTTGAACTAAACTGATAGCATTTTTGCTTTGATAGTACCTGTCTTACTGCTGAATCAGGAAGATTTCTAAACCAAACTGGTTTAGGAAAGGAAGAGGGGAAAAAAACAGATGAATTACAGATAAACTGCATCTTGAACAAGGGAAAAATAATGTGATACCTGTAATTACGTAGATTGAGGCAGCTGACCTAAAATGTAAATTTCTAAATTTTCTTTTGAGAACAGTTAAGTGCTTTGGGAAGATCTTTGTTAGACTTTTGTCTTTCTTTCAGAAAATCCTTTCAGGTCTGCCAGCCTGCAAAAAGAGTTCGTTGATCTGATTCTGATTTAAATTCTTTTTATCTTTCAGTACTACAAGCAATGCTGTTCTCAGCCAAACTAATGGATCACAAGTAAGGACTTTTCTTTACGTTCTTTTTAAATGGAATTTTCATGTAATTGAATAGATTTTGTGGTCAATATGATGATTTGTCAGATTTGTCACATACGTGACAAATACATACACGGTAGTGGGGTCAGCAAGAACGTATCGAGTTCCACATTACAAACTGTCAACGCTGTTTTGACCGGGTAGCCACAGGCTTCCCCACTGCTGTTTAGCACCTCTTTCTTAACTTCTTCCAAGGTCTATAGTACATACATATGGGTGGCTGCTTGGTGTTTACAAATGGTGAACTACTAAACTGCAGGCCAAGAAATGACTGCTAATTTACAAGTGAGGTAATTGGTTAATTTAGCTGGAGTAAGGAAGATACCCCCATGCTTCAGTACTATAAAAACTACACTGTTTATAGATATAGATTTTCACAGGCACACAAAGTACCTTTGTGTGAGAGTTGTTATTAGCCAAAGCACATTAATTCTATATGCCAAGTAACATTAAAAAAAGGAGGGCACAATTCATCAGTGCTTATGGTGATTCCTGGTTACAGTATTTTTTTTTCCTCTGAAAGAGGGGAATGCACCTGCAAGTTAAAGAATATGTTGTCAGCAAAAATACAGTATTTTCTGAGTTTGAGAAGGAAATCAGAGACACCTGTCCCCTCAGTACTCGTCCATAGAATACCCTGTTTCACTGAAAAGGGATGTTAGTGTAATGTAACTCTTCCCGAGTATCAAAAAACAGGACTTGGCGCTTGTAAAGACCCTGTCTCGCTTTCTGGAGTGTCAGATGCAGCGTGCAACAAAAAGTTTCATATATTGGTTAAAGGAGGATTATTATCTGATTTAACGTTAAAATAATCCGTCTCTGCAAAAGGCATTGGTTTGTTTTTCCTGGGAACAATTTTGTTCCGAATGGCAGTCCAAAGGCCTGCAACCCAAAGGCACCAGTCTTTATTGCAGAGTTACCTGCAGGAGAAAAGCTTTACTGAATTTAAAAAGGACACAGCAGGCTATAGCTTTGTACTGAAATATTTGAGCAGCCTTGGATGCGTTATGATCCCAGTCCTGTGCGCAGTACTGGAAAAGGCTGGGAATTGATATCCAGCGCTGTCAAAGCACTTAAGGAGAAGTGGTGATCTCTTCTGCTATGTGTAACGTGCCATCATTTCACTAATGTGTGTATAGTAACTTGTTTATATTCTGTCTCCAAAGAGCTGGAATGCAAAGCCAAACCTGCCCGTCCTGACATCAGTTCCTTCTGCCCCAGTCTTACTGGAAATAGAAAACCTCCCAAGGAGCCCAGGTGCCAGCCAGCAAGATAAGAAATGGTACGTTCTGCTTTGTTGGGAAATGATTTTTGCTTCATATGCATGTTTCAGGTGGCAGTTTCTCTATCTGCACTTACGTAAACTTGTCGCCCTTGTATCTTTTACTTAAGTTGACAATTGAGTTAGTGATGATGCAGCTGATTTGTTGCTGTGAATGTGGCCTGGGGAGGTGAAGACAACAGGCTTAGTCACTGCCAAACAAAGGGAAATTCCTTCAGGGGCTGAAGAAATGATTAAATTGGGCACAACATTTTCAAGTCTTATAGAGAGCTGGGTCCTTCTCACTTGCCTTAATGCTCCTTGTAACCTTCTGCTTGGTATCGTGGGACCCAAGGACTTCTTTTCATCCTTCACAAAATTCATAACCTTGTAAACCAGTATCCTCGTGAATCATCTTTTGAAATGGGGAAGCTGATTTTTTTTCATTGTCTCGGGTAGAATGGGAGCTTGAGGAAAATGACAGAAGCTGAAGATAAGAGGTTTGATTTCATGTGGTCAGAGTATTTATTTTATGGATTGGATGCATCTCAAAATGAGGATGATTTGTTTGATGATAAATGTACATATAATTTGTCTTTTCTGAAAGTAATTCTGTATTGCAAAGCTATTTCAAAACCAAAACCGATATCTATCAACCCAGTACTCGTGCACACATCATCTTACCTTACTAGCTTCTTGTGCATTCGGAGGCAGCTATGGCTTATTGTAGAAGGGTAATTCTGGTTTACGTGAGACTGCAGGAGCAACAGGGATGGAATGGGGCAATACAAAAGTTCTTACCCTAAGCAGTTTCAGTCCTCAAAAGATCCTTCTCCCCTGGTCGAATATACGAACCTACTTTGCTTCAGTATGTCTTAAAAATAAATGATACCTGTTTCTAGCAGAGCAATGACAAATGTGAATTAATTTGTAAACCTTATTGATTAAAGGCTTTTAATACGATGGATTTTGGATTATAAGGGGGATGTTAATTCTGCTTTATGTGTTGCATTTTATTGAAGTTTCAATCAGGACATATGATCAATGCTGTTTTTCTTTCTTTTGCCCTTGATTTGTCTAGTATCTGAAATCTGTGCTTGTCTGTGGTGAGATCCTGTTGATCGCTCGATTCCTTCTGTGGTGGCGAGTGAAAGGTGGTGGTTTCTTTATTCTTCAGCATTCTCAACACGGTTTTATTTTTACTCTTTTGGTCTAATTGCAAGATGTGTGCTAGAAACTGACATTTCCTTTGATGGAAAAGTTTGATTCTTGCTCCAAACAGCTGCTCTGGGGTACCTGATTCATGCCAGTGCTCGTGCTTGTATTTCCGAAGTTTCTGTTGCTTACTGAAATCCCACTGCTTTTGTTCAGAAGCAGAGAGGACTGTAGCCAGTCTGTTTCAGTTTTGGTCTTGGTATTCCTGATTTAGGATTAAGAACCTGATCTTAGGTTCCTGGACAATGTGTTAGGTGCCAGCTGCCACGTGATGTTACTTTTCTGTAGAAGAGAGGAAGTGAATATAAAACACACCTGCATGTAACCCAAAACAGTACGCCATAAAGAAAACAAGCATCTTGGCAATTGATGTGTTTTAATTAAGAGTGTAATGCTTGTACTGTGTACGTGTTACATTTCTTAGTGAGGTATCATTGTTACTGAAAGCAGTTGTATTCTGGCAAAGAAGTTTTAATGTGTTCACTGGAAGTGGCACTGTACGAGGACGACACTAGGGGGGAGCTGAGTCAGCAGTTGAGCTACATTCTGGTTTTCTAGATGGGACGTGACGGGGTTAGTTTAATATAATTGCCAGAACATAGGCATTTTTTGCTGTGACTTTGCTATTGTGCTTTCGAGTCTCGATGTCTCGATGCCGCTAACACGATCTCTTTTCAACTGCTGCTGTCTTTAATTAGCCTGTTTCTGCATGAATTATCTTTACTTTCTGTCAGAAAAATAGTCTTCTTTTAGAGAAAGTTTGCCAGGGATTGCTGAGAACACCAAAATCTTTTGAATGGGGGATTTTGTAGATGGTTAGTTTGAAGGGGTTTAGAAGTAAGGTCCCGACCTCATGAATTACTCTGTTCTGCTTGGCAGATGCCTGTATTGGCTACTTTGCAGCTTAGACCCCTTCTTAATGTCAATGTTTCCTTTAATTTAAAATGTTAATGCTGCAGCTGCCAACAGCAATTGTGCCCGACTGTAGAAAGTGCTTTGCCAGACAGGAAGGATTTTAGGATTGTAATTTTTTTCCTTTGCTCTGTTCCTTTGAAATTGTCCGGTCCGTGATGATCTGAAAATGGTAGCTGCAAGACTGGCAAGCCTAGAACACAATCATTGCCTTTCTAACTAGTCTTTTCTCGAGAAGCTGTATATGTGCTGAGATAGAACAGAAGATAGATTTAATGATTCATTTTTTTTTTCCCTTATTGTAGAATCAGTAAAGGATTATATTTTTAATTCTTTTTTTTTTTCCTTGCTAGTGGATGTAGCTTACAGTTAACTGTTGCATTATTCTTCCATTTTTCTAATTTAACGAACTGTTGAGGATTGTAACTTTCAGTCTTCATAGGTCACTTCCTCAGGATATTTCACAAAAAAACCAAAACTCTGAATTTACCCATGAGTGACCTTTTTATAAATCCTCTCTCTTTTCTAAAGGAGGACTATCCCTGAGCATTAAACATTTACTGCTGTTGTAAATCCTGCATGCTTTTCTGCTTCCCTGCCTTAGCACGTGTGATCTTCCAACTCCTGTGCTGGCTGCTTGGCTGTTCTGGCAGGGCTGGGAGTGTGCACCAGGCTTTCTGGAACATATGAAGGGGGAATTTGAGCTGGGGGCTGTCCAGGACTCCTCTAGATGAACAGCAACAATATTTCCACTTTATTTAGATTTGCATCATTAAACAGAGAATTTTACATTAAACTGTAAGAATATAGTTGTTTTAGTAATTGATGTGCTTGATTAGTTTCAGAGAGTGCATTTTTCCCAGCACTTTTCTGATACTTGATTGTACCTTGCATCAGCCTCCACTAAACCATACCAGTGAAGGATCTTAGTACAATACAGACAACAGTTAACAGATCACGGTCCATTTTTAAAAGTCTGTCAAAATTCCACCATTTCCGTAGATTGCTTATTCCTGCTGCTTTGGAGTTGCTTGTGCCTAAAGCCTTATAGTTTTCTAGTTAAGGGGCTCCTGCATAAAAATATTTTTCAAAACACTCTTCGAAGTGATGAGTGTTCTCCCCTTCTCCTCTTCCTAACTTTTGGAGGACTTTGTACTACCTGTGGTAGAGAATATTTTAGGAATTAAAAATTTAAATTTTATGAACCATTGTGCCTTCACATGCAAAATTAGAAAGTGGGGTCTTAGTTTGTATTGTGACCTTTCAAGTTTTTTTTTATTTCCAATGAAGTTCTTTTTCTGTTAATCAAGTATTGCTACAGTCAGCTTCTTCAGTAGTGTTTAGTCCCTTAGTCACCTAAATTGTGAATATGTGTGTGCTCTACTGTTTGCTCCTGCATAGTAATGCTCATTTTTCTGAGTTTCTGTTTTCTTCTCCTCATTTTTTTTTAGCTTGCATTAGCATCTAGATTGAAAACTGATGTTGCTTATAGATGCTTGTTTCAGGTGTACCTTTAGAGCTGCCATTTAAACCCTTTCAGCTACCTACAACTAAAATGTGCCATGTACTTGGGAGGTCTGTTCCTCCATCACATGATTTTCTCCCATCTGGAAAATGCGCATGATGCTTGCTCAGTTTTGTGAAGTGTTTTGAGATATGAAATGCTTTTCGTTTGGTGAGGGTTAGAAGACAATATATACATGAGATGGCTTAACTTGTCGTTTCAGACTTCTGCAAAGATATGTGTGATACTGAGCTGAAAAGGGCTTTATTTGACAGTGTCATGTACATGAATACTTGCATGCCCCTCTCCTTCAGTATTTACCTACCAGCGATGCCCTTTTTCCCTGCCTTTTTGCATCACGCTTCTCGTCTTTCCCTTTGCTTTACTTTTCCACTCTCTTTCCCATCTGTACCTGTTACTAATTGTGCCCCCTCCCGCTCCCCAATGATCCAGGCCCTTTGATGCTGCCGACCGCTGCCAACGTGGTGGAAGCCAGTGGGACGCGTGGGCCCCGCCGAGGACCCGCGCCGCGGACGGACAGTACACCGCGTTTGTCCATGAGCGCAATGCGAAGAATGCAGGAATGCTTAGCGGTGGTGGTACCTATGCTGTCCAAGCCACCGTGACCAGCCTCTGAAATGTGGGCCTTTCTGGAGTTTGAGACTGCTTTCTAGCAAAGGCTGGATAACGATGTTCTGAGCTGTCTCTCAGATAAGGACAGCATTCCCAAAACCGACTATAGAGGGGGAAAGCAAAAAAGCTGTTATTACAAAGGCTCTGTATAATGTCTTCTTGGTGTTTAGACGCTAAAGAAAAAACTACATAGAGACCAGAAGCCACCCATTGCTCTTCCATTAAAAAGAGCGTGTGTATGTGTGTGTGTGTGTATATCTCTTTTTTAATTGTGTTAGGGTTTTTCTTAACAATTGAAAAGTTTCATTTTTCCTTTAGCTGGATTTCAGAGCCATGCAGAAAGTAGCATTAGTAATAAAACTACATGTGCAACTAGTGAGTATAGTGTGGTTTCAGAATCTTAGAGACAGAGGATGTAAACACCCCTCCTTTTGAGCAACGATTAATAAAAAATATCTAAGGTAGATAGTTGATTTGAAAACTAACGTTCTGTTTTTTTAACAAGTCCTCTTGTGAAAAATATTGTTTGGAAATTGAATAGATTTATTTTAATTTTTTAAGAATAAAATTGTCAGAACTCCCGAAAAGGCAAAGAGTTAATTTATGTTTTTTTTTTCCTTCGGCTTTCCAGAAAATTTTCTTTTTTGCTGCTGTGCTTCAGTTGAAATGAAACAGAAATATTTCCTGACAAATACCAGTCTTACCATATGATTTGTGAACTTAATTGTTAAGTCAGAGGTTAAGACTCCAGCTTCATGGTTCATTGGCGTTCTTGGGGGCCTTTAACAATGTGAAGAACCATGTTTACCCTTAAATACACTGTGTTTCCGCCTGTTTTCTAAAGATAGCTGCTTCAAAAAAGATGAGTTGTGGTAGGACATTTTAAAATTCACGTATATTTGGCTTTTAGGATAAGCAAGGTATTTGAATGATTTTCAGATGGTTTGAATAAGTTTCAAATTGCCCCAGAGCCCAGAAATACAAAACCATTGTTTTCAGATGCCCAGTGCTGAAGAACCGAGAAAGTAAATGTTAGCCAGGACATAACTTAATATTGCCTGAAATATTTTGTCCACCTTATCCTGGCATCTGACAGGGGAAAAGAAGTGATATATGAGTCTCTATTTTACAATTCTGCTTAAAAAAAAAAAAAAAATAAATGTTCAAGCTACATATTAAAGATCTGTGGAGTCTACAGAGGTGATCAGAGCAATCTGTTGTGCTATTTTCAGTTTTAGATTTTGCAAGGTGGATGTTGCAAAAGTGGAGTGAAGCAAACCCGTTTGGTTTATTTTATAAAAAATTCCATAAGAATATGCAAATGAAAACAGGTTTATTAACTTTAAAATATTGTATAATTTCTGTGTAGGTGAGGGAGAAGAAGCCATTAATTTGAGTGAAGGAATTTGGGACAGTTTTGTTTTAAAAATGCAAAAACATTGTTGCAATAATGAGTTGTTTTGTCGGAGAGATTTAAGTTCAGATATGCTTATGTAGTGGTCAGGCCACTGCAAGTACTGGCTGACTCCTCGGATATCAGAGAATTTTTATATTGCTATCACCGAGTTAAAGAATAGTTGACATTGGAAGACGCCTCTGGAGATCATACAGTCCACCGCCAAGCAGGGTCGAGTAGAGCAAGTTACTCAAAACCTGGCTGGTATCATCCTGAGCATCACCAAGGATGGAGACTTCACAGCCTCTCTGAGCGACCTGTTCTGGTAGTTGACCAACTTCGCAGCAAAAAAACCCAGGGTTTTTCTTGTGCTTAAGTGGAATCTCCTGTATTTCAGTTTGTGGCCATTGCCTCTTGTCCTGTCTCTGGACTCCCTTGAGAAGAGACTGGCTGTTGTCATTACTCCCTCCATCGTGTTTCCTCCTGAGCTTTCTCTTTTTCCAGGCTGAACAGTCCCGTCTCTCTCAGGCTCATCTGCTATGTCAGATGCCTCAGACCCCTGATCATTTTTGTGGCCCTTGGCTGCACTGCCTCCAGTATGTCCATGTCTCTCTTGTCCAGGGGAGCCCAGAGCTGGGTGCAGCATTCCCAGGGTGTCTCCCCAGTGCTGAGTAGCGGGCTGAGTGACTCACCAGCCCTCTATCATGGACTGCCATGGGACTAACTGCAAGTTTGGTAATTAAAGCTCTGGCTAAAGTTTTTGTAGATTTTTTTTTTTTTTTTTTTTTATGACAGCAGAGCTTGTTCAAATTCAGGATAGGGTAAGCAACCCTGGTTGCCCAAAATACATCTACCTTTAGAAATGATTTCTTTTAGTCTGGTATATGTTTCATGCTTTTGTTATGTGGCTTTGACTCTTATGTACATCCCAAGAGTTGATTTTGCTTTGTGCTGGGCTTGTTTTAGTGTGACTTCATTCACTTAGGGAGAATTATGTTGGTTTCCACTAGGATAGGTGACAGCTGTCAATAGCAGGTGAAGAAATGGTACCACACTAGCAGCAACAACACTTAGCTGTGTTTTTAGAGGGACAGGTCACGTGCTCTAGGGATAGCATTGAGGAAACACATGAATGTCTTTCTGAACAGTACGGTGGTGGTGGATTTTTGCTTCATATCCAGAAAGGTTCTGCAGGCAGCACTTTTTCCTAAGGATGTTTTCTTTCCTTTCCTGTATTTGTTGACTTGCATATATTACATAATGTCAGTATTTGGAATTATCTTCAAACAAATGGGAGACAGCAGAAGTCTTGGAATGTGGGACTTGACCTGCTTGATTAGAAACTGCATGTGCATGAACAGCCTCTGTTTGTAGGATCATGTATCTCCAGGATTTTTTCTTTTGCTTTCCTCACTTTAAAAGGAAAAGGAAATTGCTTGTTTAGGTTTGTTTTTTTCTGAATGTTTTCCATTTTTGTTTAGAAAAAAAAATAATCTGAAAAGATGACAAACCCCAATTTACTACTGTTCTTACGTTCAAGTACAACATAATTAATTTCCTTCATTTTGGGGCATACAAAGAATTTCAAGCTATTCTACTGCCTTGCAGAGTCGATGTGAAAAAATATTCTGTGTCGCTACCAGTTGGAAAGAATAGATTAACTTGCACGGTGCTCCATGTTGTTTCAAATTAGATTACTTGCAAAGAGTTCTCTTGCGGGATACTCAGATAGTTACTATATTTTGCAGATTGCGTTTCACAAACTAGAATGAGTTATTGTTTTGCTCTTCGACTCGGAATTTTTTTCTTTAAATCATCCCTTTTAGAACTGACAGCTTTCTCAGTCGTGCTATGCATTGTATGCTGTATGGTACACACCAATAATATATTTGTCAAGCATAAAGAAGAAATAATGCAGTAACTCATTCCCTTAACTGTGGGACTTCCCTGACATGTAAGGACCTCTGTTTGCTTTATTAGTGGATTGACAAACCTCTTCGTGCACTAAACCCCTTTGGTTATTCCTATATTCATAATTACTTGTATGGCTTGAACTAGTATCATTTATCAGCTTTTCCCTTGGGAGATTTCTTAAAATATACTGATAGAAGTTGATTCTGAAGACATAAAGCCTGGCACTTACTACTTTGCAGAGTTCAAATATCCCTTTGTATGTGGGTAAACAGAGGAACGTTGGAAGCTAATGCCCATTTCATTCTCGAGTACTGCACTCTGACTGTTGTAAAAGCCCTACTTTTCCTCGGAAGCTTTTTATTTCCCTTATGATTCACCTGTCAGTTCATCATCATAGGAGCTTATACCTCGTTTCTTCAAAATGCTGTGGAGTTTGCATCTCTCTGCTGCAGGCAAAATCTGAACTTCCTGTACTGGTTGTCCTATTAAACATTTGGGAAGCTATTTACAGAAAACTCTTAGAAAATAGGAAGAAAAATGTTGGCTTAATGTGACGATTATAAAACATTTTAATTCTCATGCATAGACATCCTCTACTAGTAAGGGATGGGATTTGGTCTCGCCTTCTTTTTTGCCTTAAATGGAAGAGCATCTGTTTCTGACTTACTTTTTAATAATTGGAATTTTCTGTATCCGTCATTCCCCGCTTGCAATACTGCCTGCTGCTTGCCATTTCCCATTAGTGGTGCACAGAGAGGCTGTGCAGTAGATTGAAGAGTTTCCTATTTGCTTTGCTAGTAGCCTCTTATTCCACTGCTCTAAGAGAATCAAGCAAGTGGCCTCACGGCAATTAATTGTCTTAAGATGATTCGTACATTGTTAGCAGTAAAACGATGATATCTTGTAATCTGTTTCAGAAGTATATATTTAGCATTGGAAGGATTCTTTTGGGTTCTTGAGCTGGAGGGAAGACTCTTTCTGGGTTTTTTTTGGTTTGTTTTTTTTCCTCCTCTAGCCGCTAGTGACACAGGACTGCTTCCAAATTTCAGGGTCTGGAGGGAGGCAAGGGGCATTAGCCTGGTAGCAGTAAGGGAGAAGCTGGTCTAAACTGTCGAGTAGGAAGGGTCTCTGCCTGTGTGTAAGGGTAAATGCTGTTATGGTGGGTACTTGCTTGATGTCATTGTTCTCGTATGTGGGACAGGACTTTCAGAAGTGATAGATTTTTTTTCTTCTTAAACCAATATTGCAACCAAATTGTATGTAAGTGTGATTGTTGATTGAAATGGGCAACAATCAAATGGCCGTTTTGTGCCTAGGTTGTCTGATTAACCAGCGTGTTCTGTGGCAGTTGTTGTTTCTATACTTGTTGCAGTTTGCTGTTAGGACTGCTTTCGCTGTTCCTGAGCTTCGAAGAGGCGGATGAGACTCCCGACTGTGTGCACAACATAAGCATCATAAAAGAACTCTTGGTTTTGTAATGACGTTTTTCTGTTTTCATTGTAAATACAAATGGCAGGACAAAATAAGCAGGAGACGTTTCCATTAGAAAGCAAAGGAGGTGAAACAAGTGATCCTAACAGAGTACGGAGTGCATGCTGTGGTTCACTTAAAATACCGTGACTGTTAAGATTTCATTCATATCTCTGCCCAAGTCAACAAACCTAAAAATAGTTAGTTATAGTTATGCCTAACCCTAACATAGTATCAGTGCAGACCTGTGCAGCGTACCCTTCTGCCATCTGTTCTGTTTGAGTGAAGTACTGTACAAATGGCTTTTTGTGAACAGTATCAACATTCCTCCATCTGACTTTTCTTTATCTTGTGTAAAAATCCTAAAGTGTACCTTGAGTTCGTTAGAAAAAAAACTTCAGATGTTTGTTCTGAAAAGTGTATTTAAAAGATAAGAATTTCCCTCCTTGCCTCTTCACTTTTCCCACTGCCCTGTGGTGAAGCATCAGGCAATGTGGACCTGTTATGTTACAAAGTTCCTTCTATAGACATGAAATGCTCCCCCCTTTCTTCTTTTTTTCCTTCAATTTACCCTATGTCTATTAGTTACCTGAAACAGTTTTTATGGGATGTGCCTGGTTACCAGAAGACAGCCTGAAAAAAGAGATTTTGTGTGTGTGTATGTGTGTTAAAGCTTTTTGTTGTTACAGAAGGAGTGGTAACATGATTCTGCATGTCTCTCTCTGACCACCTTTCTGCCTTTGCAGCATACCTCTTGTTGATTTGCTAGACAGCGTGGCGTTGCCAGAAGCCTGTGTTGACGATGCCACAGACCATCCAGTCGTTGGCTTGGCAACAGGAGATTCAGAAGAGCCTCTTAGTTGCCCTCGTACTGGCACAAACGAAGCTGCTGCTGAAAAAGCAGACTCTGATCGTAAGCAGATGTACAGATGTTTCCCTATTATCATGATGTGTGGGGTCAAAGTTAACTGATTAGGTTGTTAGTAAGTTATTTCCGTATAAAAATCCATTCTAAATTTTGTTTTAGGAAACTCCCTTAGATTGTATGCGTAAGGACAGTTTTACCCACCACTAGGATAACAAAAAGTTGCTCAGCATTCCCCATTTCAGCGGGAAGTAGCTTATTTCCAAGGACAGAGGTACAAGGGAAAAAGTTTTTCATGGAATCTGACTTTAGTCGCAAATAGGGTGGAATGCAACCATCTCAGCAATTAACTGTTGCTATTTGCTTATTCACTGTTACTGGCTGAGAAAATGAACTTTCAGGAGTGCAGAGTGTGGTGATGAGGTATGTACAAGTCTGTAGGCTTGAAAGTTGCGCCGGCGGTTGAGCCAGTAGCTTCCCCCATCCCTGTGCTTTTTTCCACAGGGACGGAAGGCTAGTTCAGGAAGAGTGCAAGTTACAAGTCAGATAACTCCACAGTGACATTAGGGTGATGATATCTCTTCTGTCTTTTTCAGCATTTGAAGATACATTCCTAAAACTGAAACAGCTGGAAACAGAGCACAGCAGCCCCATCCCAACTGAGCGTCCCAACGTAAACATAAATGTACAGGTACTTGGGCTTCGTTCCTCCTGGCAGAGTCACCAAATTTTGTTCAGGTCATTCTGAAAAGTCTTGCATTACTGTGGGCTGTTTGCAAGATTTTAAAGAATGTGAGCGAGTAACATTGAGGAATAGTAAAGGAAATACAAAGGCTTTGTTATATAGAAAACAGGGCAGTGAGATGAAGCTGAGGGCCAGAGGTGCATGTGCACATATGCAGTCTGCAGCCTAATGGAATTTTCTAAAATCAGTGGGAGTAAGACAAATGCATGAAGACTTCCTCAGTTGCCTTTGTCTGTAGGCAGCTAACAGTATGGTGTTGTATAATTCACCCTCTTTTGAGGGAGTGAGCTACTTTTCTGGTTGCTTTTGGTAAGCTTCCCAGAATGTTGTTTTGACATTTTGTTTTGAGTTAGATTTGCTGATGATCCGTCCCTCTTGTTAAGTAACCGGTTTTTACCTGCTCTCTGGAGTAGATGTTAATGCTCTGTGTGTTTACATAGAGAGGAGTGACGTGTTTTGATTTAGCACTCTCATAAATCCTTTTGAGCAAGTCAGGCTGCATTTCCATAGTCAGCTGAGCCAAAGTACAAGCTTTGGTGCCCTGAAATGCCTTCTCTGTCCTCTCCAGGAATCGTTAGGTGTTTCAGTGAACCAATGCAGGCTACAAAATGACAAACAAAACATTTTGTCTTTTTCGTTTTGAACATTTTGTTAAGGTGTGGGATTTACTTGGGTTTTGTTTTGTTTAACAACTTCTTTAAGTTGTTAAATAGTGAGTTAAGTATGTTCATAGGAGAGGTCAAAGAAATGCCAGAGCCATAGTGAAAATAAGTAGTGTTGCTAGACAGGAAGGAGAGGACAGGATCCTCCCTTACAACAGCAGTAAGCTTTCATAGATTGACTGGATATCAGACAGCTGCACCCACGCAGGATATTCTTCTTGTTTTAAATGAGCTTTAATACATTTGGGATGTAGGTTTTTCCATTACTGTGCTTCCCCCAGTGTTAAAGCTTTAGGTGCTTTATTGCATTTTGAACAAGCAGAGAGAGTAAAACACCTGGCAGTGTTATCTCTGCCTGTACTACCCTCCCTTGCAGGGAGGCGCGAGGATTTGTCTGACTCTCGGTGAACCAGCTATGATTTCTCTTGCTTCCTCAATGGCAAAATGAACCACGTGCCAAGAGAGGTATTTAGTGTTTGGGCTAAGTCCGAGCGTTAGTTTTCCCCTCCCTGTGAGAGAAGGCTGCTGCTTAGGTATGCTTGATGCTGCTGGCTGTTTGGCTCATGTCCCCTTTAAGGACTGTTATCAAGGATGCCTTGGGCACCTCTCTGCTTGCTGAGTTCGTGACAAAGATTACCGAGTCTCTAAGAAGATTAGTCAGTAGCCTATAGGTCCTGTTATGCTGAAACACTGCCTCTGTATAAACAAAAGCAAATTAACATCGTTATTTCAGAATCTGTTTGCCTCTTGAGGTCTGTTTTAGTTCAGAGAGAGGGAAAAAAAGCATTTAATTGGTTAAATGGAGAAAACAGAACAAAAATTACTTTGTGGTTTTTAAATCGTGGCTGAGACATAGTAAGCAAGATAAGATTCCTGTAATGAGCTAATCTAACAAACAGCTGCCAATACAGTACAGTCACAGTTATCCAGCTACTGTCACATGAGGTGCTGAGTAACTTTGGATATCAGAGGTTACAGGTACTGGGGTGGTAGTAGCTTTGTTAGAGAGCAAGAACATTTGCATAACTAAGACATACGTGATGTATGGATCAACAGTATGCCAGTGATTCTTTGGGTAAAAGAGACTTCAGCTTTCAGGAAGGGAGTGCAAATTGTATTATGAAAATGTAACAGTAGATCCATCGGTGGTTTTCCTTGGGTAGGAAAGAACTGAATTGAATTAAGCTTTTCAGCCTATGATGTAGCTTACCAAGAGGTGACCTCAGAGTGTTTGTTAAAAAGGTAGACAGGGATTAGAGGCTGTTTCTGTATACTTTAAATTCTGTATGCTTCAGATTGAAAAGATTTGTAGGTTACAGTAGCACCAACTGAGCACACACCCAGCTGTGATTTGAGATGAAGGTTAATGATTTGGAAACGAGTCCTGAAAAGAGCGGCCTAAGAATAACTATTAAAAACACTTTATTTCCTGCTTTTGAAGGTTGCTTTAAAACAAATGTGCATTTTCACTGATGGTGTTTGTTACAAAATGTATCTAATTGGCTCTTCTCCTGCACTTACTTCTGTTCTTAATCTATTTTTAAAAGAGGCATTTGTGGCATCTGCTGACTGAACTGGATGGTACTGCAGTATATCCACTAAAACCTTGCAATAAGCTTAGATCCTGAAGCTTGCTGTGACTTCAGATGAGCACAGTGTTTACAGTGTTCTCTCGGAAAGTGTGTGATTACGATTTCAGCATGTCTCATCTCCCTTGAATTTTACCGGTGCATAAGATACCTACTTGTCTACAAACAGTTGCAGCACATAAAACGTTTAGCTTTCTGCTTAGGAGGGCAGAGCTTCATCCTGAACTTCGTAAATGACGCTATCAAATGCCAACAAACTGTTCACTTCAGCTTTGTTAATTGAAAATCTTTAACTGTTGCCCGTCAGGGGTCAGAAGTGGCCTGACAATCATCTTTATGTAATTCTGTAATTACAATCCATCAAAAGTGATTGATTTTTTTGATAGGGAAATATTTATCTAGCTATCTTTGTTCTTTTGGAGAAAAAGAGAAGTCTTTCTAGAATGAGAGCTGGGTAAGGGGGGAATGAATGGCTTGATTCTTCGCCGCTGCTCCCTGCCAAAATCTGTTGGGATGGAAGAATGCAACTTTGTCCTTTCCCAGCTTTCACTAGCGCAGTGACCAAATCTGACAAAAGAGAGCAAATAGCTCTTCAATACACCAAGGCTCCACTTTCATCAGCTTCTAAAGTGAAATGAACAATAAAAGTTCACCCTGTTTGCCTGTGTTCAAAGTCTGCTCCAGAGTTAGAAATGCAAGGAAATGAGGGGTTTATTTTTCCAAATTCAGTGTGATGTGCAAACACCTGGAAACTGCTCCAAAGTGTGCTTGTGTTAGACTCCATCTCCCTGCACAAAGTTATTTTCAGTGGCACCAGAAACTCTGCTCAAAAGCACAGAGGATTAGGATTGACACAACCTGCTCCTGCCTTTAATCTTTCCTTCGCTTTTTACATTGCTGCCGAGCTCAATATTTTCATTGAAGAATGGAGAACAAATATAGCAATCAAAATTTGTAACACGCTAGAATTTTGACAAACCCCAGCAGTTTCACCATTTGATGTGAGCAACTGAAATGTGTTGTAAATAACACATCTGGAGGCATTGTTGTGTGCCAGATGCTTTCCCCTCTAGCTACATGCTCTTTACCTTAAAAACCCAGTAAAACACCAATTTTTTTTTTTTCAAGCACAAAATAGAAAGGATTAAGAAAGAAATATCTTTAATGTTGATGAAAATATTTTCTTGATGGTATAGAACTTAAATAAAAGATTTCTTAATAGTACTAAACTATTCAGGAGTTGGGAAACTAATTGCTAATAGGCTGGAGTGAGCTAGTTAAACTGATTGTTCAGATAGAGGAAGCTGAGAGGAAGTTAAAACACAAAATGGTGCTTAAAGCACCAGTGTACTGATGTACTGTTAAAATAATCAAGTTTACTGTATCACTGGTACTGGAATAATGCATTAGAAATTCTGTACAGGGACTGTTATATACAGCATGTGGTTCAGTGAAGTCCAGTGTAAAAATTTAAGGATTATCATAGTTGGGTATGAGGCTGTACAAATAATAATGATTAATTGTAGTTCTTCCAGACTTGGCAGTTCCAGCAGCTTCTCTAAAATAAAACCGCTTACATGTTTAATAATTAAATCATTCTGTTACTATTCATTAATTATGTGAATGTGCATCTTTTAATATCTGCTAGCAATAGTCATTAGCAACACTGGTGGTTGGTCCTCGTACCTTTTTACGTTGATGGTGACCCTTAAATATTTTGCAAAGTTCATTGCTGACTGGGGTCAAAATTTTGAAACAGATTGTCCTTCAGATAGTCGTGTAAGTTCCTTTTGGATAACCCGAAAGGTGATTTAGGGCAAGAGAAGAAAAGGAAATGTTTTCACCAAATACCTAGAAGTTCTCACTAGTGTTTCTAGTGAACGAAAAGAGCTAAAAGTGGATGAAGAGCTGTGTGGGGAACAGGTGATTGCCTCTCTAGCTTTCTCCCCACTCACTCTCTTATCTGATGGGCTTCGTTCCTTCTGGACATGCTGCCGTTGGTGCAAGTGGGAGTGCAGCAGGGTTGTGCCTGTTCCAGGGTGTGTTGCTGGAATTGCAGGGCTTGCCTTCAGGAAAGAGCCTGCCTTGGCCAGCAAGAGTGGCCTGTGGCCAGGAGAGCAGGACTGTCTCCCCCTGCTGAGTCACACCCTGAAGAAAGGTCACAAGGTTTAGTTTCCACTCAGTTAATTAACTTCTGTCACTAACCAAATAGCACTTAGTAGATTAAATACTTCATTAACATTTTATAATTAAGAAATGCAATTCATGTAATGAAATACACTGTAGTGAGAGGTATCTCATTTTTAATTGTCTTCATTATGTATCTGGCTGCCAGTTTGCTCTCATATAATCAGTGATGGGAGAGGTAGCTAATAGCACATTAAACTATTATTCTAATTTATAAGTCAATTTTAAGGTAAAAATCTTCCCAAGTTGCATTTGAGAGTAAATTATCAATTTATAGTTAGGCTGTACTGATAGAATATAATTTGATGGCTACTACATTGATCTCCTATCAGTAAACTCGGTTGCAGATTTAGGGTCTGCCTCACTTACTGCATGCTCTATTTCCAGCACAGCACTTTAGATCTTCACTTTTAAGAATTGTGCTTATTTAATTTGTTTTCCTTTGACTTTACAGCGGTGTTGCAAAATAAAGGGGGGGAAAAACGCTTTTTGCATTTCAGTATAAGTTTGCTGACTTTCCTCTCACTCAGAGCCTTGCTCTTATTTACAGATGTCTCTTCCGTGTCTGGGAACTGCTTCTAATCAAGATTTTTTTCACATCTAGGATCAAGTGATAAAGTTGACAGATAAATGTCTTAACAGTGCAATTGAGAGCCCCATCGCAGCAGCAATGTGGCTTTCAGCAGATATCAAAAGCAATATCCTGAAGGCACAGGTAGAAGCAGGACACAAGGTAAATACTCCACTGATAAGGACTGTGATGTTCTCAAATGTTTTATTTCTCTGAATTGCCTGGTGTTGGAGAAGGTGCCTTGCAGGTAATGGTGCTCCAAGAGCCGAAGTCCAAGGTGGAATAAGAGAGCCTTTCAGCCTTCGCAGTAATAGTGGTCCAGTACTGGAACAGTTGCCCAATGAGCAATGTCCATCCTTGACAATACTCAATGTGTAACCGGACAAGGCTCTGAACAAGCCCTGGTTTGAGTGATGGTTGACTCAGATAACCTCCAGAGGTTGCCTTCTAACCAAGAAATTGTTCTGTGACTAAGACTGTGCTTGCAGCATGTTCTGGTAAATTCTGTAGCAAATACTGTTATTTGATTTGGCTGCACTGGTGAATTATTTTTATTTCCACACTGAAGTTTTCAGACAGAATTAATGTTTTACATCTGTGAGCAGAAGATGAACAGCACACTTCCATGCTGGGAGGGAGATGCTTGGCTCTTCTGTGAATCCCAAAACTGACACGAGATGGAAACAGCTATCAGCAATTTATATCTTTGTTCATTTTCTCCTCTCAGGTCGTAAGAGAAGACAGTCTGACAGGTGTCAAGAATTCCAATATTGAGGATGCTGCAGGCAGGTACTGAATAGGTTTGGAAGAAACGCATAATCTAGTTGCCCAGGTACAGCACTGAGAACCTGCAGTTCAGTGCGGTCTTTCAGTAGCTCAGCGGTCATTGTATTTTACCTTGTCATAGTGTAGCTGAACCTGGCAAGTGTGAAGTGTTTTTAAAATGAAAACCAGGGAGCACTGTAGTTGCTAAGTTTTATTATATACAAGGTATTCTAGATACTCTTTATTCTCCCATACTTTAATTTGATAAACGTTGTTCCCACAGCAGCTTCAGTAAGTACAGTTGTTTCTTACCTCTGAACAACTTCAGTATAGGAAGAGGAGATGGGTCTATTTACAGTAGCTGTTTTCTAGTGGAGAAAAAAATTGTGTACTAAAACCTGACACTGAGTTGATCTCCTGAGAGTGACTGGATCTCAAATGATTGCTAGTTCCAGTGAATTTTCAGGCACAGGGATTTCAGGAATTTTCAAGTTAAAGGGTTACAACGTGTGATTTCTTGACTAGTTGTGAAGATGAGCATGTGTCAGATTTCAAAGAGAACATGGGGATACTAAATAAAATGTACATGTAGTGATCTTAAAAATATGCTGTAACAAGTGATTCATGAAGAGCTTTCCATGGAACGTTGTGCTTGTTCTTTGTTTTGTGTTGTGCCAGGAACATTATCCTGCCAGGCAAAACACAGAACAGTCCCCCAGCAACCAGTCCGGTATTTCAAGACTCAAAAGAGCTGCTGAAAACAATCTCTGCTTCAAACACCTTTGTTCCGTAAGTGATTCAGGAGAAACATGTTTTGGGGGTAAGGGAACCACGTGGAGATTATCATGAACACGTCTGGAATGATGAGGAACAGTTCCTGAGCATCTAGGCTACATCTATCTAAACAGGTTTACAGATGCATCTTTAATTACTGTTGCAGCCGTTCATTAGTGTAGGCCAGGCCTACACTGAGTATCCTAGGAAGCAATAAGCGAATCTCTCTCGTCTTCTGAAATGGTTGAAATATCTGACATCTTGCTGCCCCTGGCTCTGAAGAGGAAGATAAGAGGATGGCAGGGAAGGCTGCAGGCGAGTTCGAAACAAGAGCTGAAGAAGCTCCTTTGAGATAGATGACATTGATACTGCTGGATGTATCCACAGCTGTAGCTGAAACTATGAAAGAGAGCAGTCATCTGCGGAGGCAGCCAGAAAGAATTTACTTCCACATACTCACAAACATCAGTCTTTTGTCTGAGTTATGTAGAACTGGTGTCAAGATTTTGGGTTGAGCTGTCAGGAAAGCAGCACTGTTTCATGCTATCCAGGCAGTGCACTGATGAGACTGTTTTCTCCTTTCAGTAATGTGTTACATGAGGAGAACACTGCCTCTAACCATGATGACCTGCTGATTCCAGGTACTCTGGCTCCAGCTGAGGAGGCTGCTCTTTCAAAGGTATCACCACCTGCCAGCCAGGAAGGTTTCTGTGTGTCACTTTCTAAGCTACTGATGCCTCCAGGCAAGCACAGCACACTTGGCTGCATGCCTCTCATAACTCAGTGAATACCAGTCGTTGGTGAATTCCAAAGAGTGCTTTCTGGAGCAGACAGGGACACTGTGCAGATCTCTCAAAAGGCCATTTCTGGGTGTACTTTCAGGTTCTTTGTCTGGCATTTGCTTAATTTCAACGGATCGTTTTCCTCACACTGGTGGGGAGCCCCTTACATCCCAATGATTTGATGCTTCAGGAAAGAGACTGCAGTGCTGAAATTCTGACATAGGCAATTTCTATCAAAATAACCACAGAGGAAGAAGTTTAAATTGTTGTATTCCGGTTACCTTAAGGGTAAGGTAATTTTTAACTGGTTGCCATGAAATGCACATTGTAATTCAGGGGTCAGCTTTCCTTTATTCTTCTCCAGAACAAGAGAGGAGTCCAAAATTAGACTCTGCTATTATTTCAGCAGACTGACGGGTTATTCTGAATCACTAAAGCACCATGCCCTTTAGCTATTGTCCCTCTAAATTAGTATTACGTAGTTGATCCCAGTGAATACTTATTAATTTCATCTTCTGAGTTTGCATACTCAGCTCACAGACTTCACTGACCTTCTCATCGAATGGTGCAGCACCCCATCTTCACATAGGAGAATAGGACAGTTTCACAGCTTGCATGGCAATGACACTGTTTCCAGTACACTGATGAGAATAAGAGAAATCTGTTTAAAAAGTCTGTATGAAAAGATTTGGGAAGACAGGCCTGAGAAACAGTGCTGTTGATTAAGCATGCTGGTCTGTAACTTGGTAAGCCACTAGAATATTCAGCAGACCTATGTGGTTACTACTGGGAATTCAATTCAAAACTGATTTATTCCATAGAGCGCTCCAGATGACCAGGACGTTTCCTTAACATCAGTGATAGAGAATCTAATTGACTTTACAGAAGCCACACCTCGGGTAAATGTATTACAAAACTAAACTTCTTCCTTCTCGTTTACAATGGTTTTCACTCATCAGCTCTCTTCTGGCTTTAGTATTTGTCCACCAGGCTTGGATCTGCTGCAGTAGAGTGAAGTGTGATTGACCTGGATCACGCATACATGCCTCGCAGCTCGAAGGGTGGCTGGCCTAGGATTTGTAGACCCTACAGCTTTGTAATTGAAGGAACCTGTAGAGTTAACTTGTACCTGCGCCACAGGGGCCTGTACTCTTATTTTAGTAAACCTGCAAGTGCCAGCCTGCTTCTCAGACTTTTGGGTATATAGAATCACAGAATGGTAGGGGTTAGAGGGGACCTCTGGAGATCATCTGGTCCAAAGTCCCTGCTAAAGGAGGCTCACCTAGAACAGCTGGCACAGGGACGTGTCCAGGCAGGTTTTGAAAGTCTCGAGAGAAATTATATGCAAATGTGTATGTACACACAGAGATATACATATGTGTGTATATATTAAAATAAATATATGAAAAATAAACTTTTAATACAAATCAACCCTTTTATATAGATAAAAAAATCTCTTATAATGCATGCCGGTAAAAAAGGAGTTCCATCGCATGCACGACAAAGAGAGGTGAGGAGTAGGACCCTTAAACTGTTCACAGAATTGTGCTCTCAGTTAACTTTGACCACAAAACAGAAAAAAATAATGGGTTCAGTTGCCTTTTGGAAGAGAGTGCTGTGCTGAAACTGCTACCAGGGAGTTTCTGTGAGCGAGTGGGTATCAGCTGTATGCAGTGTGGCTGCCATTTGCCTTGTGGTGTGAAGTCATATCATCTGTAGCTCATCACCAGCATGGTTCAGAGGCTAGTGACGGACAAATATCCGAGATCGTTTCGGAGTGTCGTTTCAGGAGGCAGTATTGTTTTGAGAATGTTTTCAGCTACTTCCAGCTTTTTCTAATGAGCATTCATTTGCCTTTTATAGGTGTCTTCTCAGCCCACAGTAACACCAAGGTGGATAGTGCCAGTGAGTTATTTGACCATTCCTTAACAAGAAAAAAAGAAAGCTTTTGTCATGATTAAGAAACAGGAACTCAAGTAAAATATAGTTTATAATAAGTTGAAAACACATATAATAATGTACTGGACCAAAAATAAAGCAGACTAACTCGGCCAGAGTAAATCAAACAACATACATATCCTCTTAATAGTTAAACATCACTTTTGCTGAGTTACATTGCAAGTAAATTCTATAAAGTTTAAGAACTTGCATTTAGTGAAGCCCATCCATGAACTTGATGAATCTTACTTTTTTACTGTTAAAAATAAATCATATTGAAAAAAATAGCTTGTCTTGTCCTAACAGGTATTTATTTCAGTTTCCTGTTTCATCCTTCCTGATACAGACTGGACTGATTTCCAATGGGCCTTTGGGAAATGATGTTGCCTTAGCTATGAAGGCAGTGAAAGGCAGCACGGAGACTCTGTTGTCATCAACTGGATTGCCACCACCCCAGCAGACATCCGAAGTCCTTGCAAGGTAAGGCCTCTTCAGCACTCACTTCAGAAGTCTCTGTGGGTTAGAAAGGAATGATGTGCTCTTGCTGCTTCCACTTAAATAGTTACAGTGGCCATATAGACACAGTGCCTTGTTTTGCTGTGCTTATGAACTAAGCTCTCTCTGACTTTACAGCATTTGAAATCTTATAAATAAATAGAGCAGATGATGTGTCTATATATTTTTATGTAACATTGTTTGAAGAGGAAGAAAACATTTGTTTTAATTCAGATAAACAAAAAACCAAAGCATACAAATTTAGATGGAGTTGGAGGTAAACCTGTTGTTCTAAGTGGTATAAAATAGATTAATTCTTCTTAATTATCATTTCACTTCAATTTCTTCCCTTATCTGCTAACATTTTAGAACTGGACTCAAATTATGATACAGATGATTTTTTTGAAAAATGTCTTTATAGTTTTCAATACCAGACGGGGTGGTGGGGTGACATGTCCCCAGTTATTTCCAAGCTGTAAGGAAGTCAGAGACCAGAATCTGTAGCAACATTTCTCCATGATAATCCATTCTGTGCTGGTGAGGCAGAATAACGGCAGTGATGTTGAGGCCTTCAGTGAACCTCTTATGATGTGGATGGCAGTGATGCTACTACGGCACTGCGAGAAATTGATTCAGTTTGTTCTTCTGCAGTTGTCCATTAGTCTCGTTAAATTGCGAGGGGAACGGCTATTAATGCTCTCTGGAACGATACTCTTCTTTTTACTCCATCATGGCAGATATTTTTGGAGGAGTGTATTTACAGGGCCTTTTTTCCACCCTCCCCCCCTTTAGCCCAGTTATTGAAGATACTACAATAAGAACAAAATGTTTACTCACCACTGAACTGTAGGAGTTGCTGCGCTTCGCACCTTGTAAAAACTCCAGTCTTCTAACATATCTCCAAGAGATCCTTCCAAAAGACGTTCTTAGGATCAAACTCTTGCTGAATGGGAGTCTGTTTACCAGCTGGCTTGCTGGGATCCAGGAAGAGATTTCTACATTTACTGCAGTCTAACTGGAATTACAGCCTAAACCAGGATATAAAACTACATGCACGTTTGATCTTCTCCCTCAGGAGAAATGAAATACCACACTGGAGCTAGTTCTGAACATGAGGAACAGAATCTAGTTGTGTTCTGCTCCTGCTAGATTTAGTCTAACTTAGCCTGTGCTGCCTCTCAAGTGTTAACGGAAAATGTTCACTGTGATGTTAGCCCTGTAGTGTGCTAAGATAGGACGGGATCCCTGACCTCTGTAGTGTAACATTGGACAGATTAGGAGAACTTGTAGGGTCACCTACATGCTATGGCCATGCTCTGTACTGTGGCTCACGGGAGTATGACTGTTTGATATAGGCAAGAACACTTTCTTCTATGAGACTATTCTCTCTATTTTTCCTTTGTTTTACCAACACATATTCTCATTTTTGGCCTTAAACCCCTTAATAATCCTCGCACCTCTTGCTACAGTACCTGGGAAGAATGAAAATCTAGTCCATCGGTGACCAACTGCATTGGCTGGATTTGAGCTGCTGATTGCAACCAGGAAAAGGAAAATTAACCTCCCAAACAGCTTAGAGCATTAGCAGACTATAGCAGAGGTCCCACATTTTGACACTGATTATTTCATTTCCTCTGTGACTCAAATATGTGCATTTTAGGCTAGAGATACATAATGTTTTAAATGCTGAAGCAATGAAGGTATGAGTACAGCTTACTTCAAGAACTTCTTTTTAGTTTTGTTGTCATATAGGACTAAGATGCAGTATAACTTTCTTGTTTCTTTTCGTACTATTTCTGGGTGTTGTTTCCAGATGCTGTGCTTTGGAAATACTTACGAGGGTTGTTAGTGGCAAGAGGGTACAACTAGATCAGTTCTTAACACCACCTCATATCCTGTTCCTAGTGTCATCTAATAGTTGTATGTGGAACAAAGAACAGAAAGAATAAGGTCAAAACATGAAACAAAGATGAACAACTTCTGCAAGCCGTTCACTTATTTGTATAAGGAAGGTAGGAGAACTTGCAAGAGCGTACTCCACAAAGCTAGCGAAGGCCTGTGGTGCTCAGGTAAAGTGCAGGAGACGATATGTACAGTTTGAAGAGATGATTTGAGTTCTGGGCGGCAGGAGTCCCATGTGGGCGTGTAGAGGTGAGCACACGAACTATGGGGACACAGCCTGTGAAAAAGGTCAATGTAGTGTCAGAAGGAGAAGAAATACAGAAGCCCGATAACGAACTCCGCATCTCCTAACAGGGAAGCTCAGATGAAACAACTGGGATCTTTCTTTCTTAGGAAGAGGTTTGTACATATAACTGGGGTTGGACGATGTTTTCTGCACAGTGCGGCTGCTCATGTTTATATACATGTGGTTCTTAGAAACTATTTTAAATGTGAAAGTCGATTGTGAAACCTGTATGCACATCTTCGTTCCCGTGCACCGGCTGCGTGCACACCTCTCAGTGGAGACAAAGATTTGGACCAAACCACTGCGGGTTGCACAAGAATGCTGGTGCCCAGCTGGGCTTCTTTCAGACTAGGGCACTCCTGCTGCTGCTCTTGTGCTCTTGTTTGCAAAATGCTGAATTGAGTGTGTGAAGGGAGAAGCCATGTGGCATTTCCATGGCCTGCTGCCGCTCCTCAAAACCCCCGAGGCCTTAATAGAGAAACATAGAAACCATGGGGAGCTCTTAGAACAGGCGTACCAGAGGGACTCTCTCCAGATACCGATTCACAGCCATTGCCTCAAGAACTGGGAGTCAGAATTGTTGGCAGGAGCTTCAGGTCCCTGCTTCAGCCAGCACCTAAAGCACTGGGTGGACAGGCTCCCAGCCTCCTGCACTGCCAGCCAGGGGAGCTGCTGCTCTGGACCAGGTGCAGTGCTTCTGCTTGCCAGCCCTTCAGTTCTGTCATCACTTGCCACTGAATATTGGCTATTTTTTATACTTTGAAGTCTGAGCCTTATTGCATATTAAAATGTAGAATGTTCCCAAAATCAAATACCAATTGTCTTAGTCTGGATTAATAATACAGTTACCAGCCGAGTTCCTGCAGGAAAAGGGAGGCTATGGCTGCACCAGCCTGCTTCCCACATAAAGCCAGGACTGTGTGGGGAAACTTGGCACTTGCTATTGATCTGTTTGCTCAGCAGCTGAGCTGGCATTCGCCAGCTACATGTGCTGGGTTTGTAAATAGACAGAGTGCGGTAGCATTTTCTTTAAGGCATGATTGATAGTTGACTCTTTGCATCGGGTTCAGGAGCTCTGTGAACTGTTAGCTTGAATCCCTCCCAAAAGTAGAATAACCGAAGTTTACAGTTTTACAGCATTGAATACCATCACAGATTCCTCCTGAGCAATCACATATGGTGAATAACAAGTAAATAACATGTGGGGTGAGTGTGTGTCCCCTAAAATCTGAATGGTTCCGAGTCGCCAACTGTTACTTCAGCATGGTCAGGATAGTGGTTGTTGGAAAAGAATGTTGTATTTGTCCACACGTGCACATGCACACAAATTTCAAAGGGGCAAGGTTTTCCTCAATTCTCAGAGGGCTAGTACTTGATTTAAAAATGCAAAATTTTCAACTGTTAAATTGGGGACTTGCAATTTCTAGTAGATCTGGGGCTGCAAACCCAGCGCTTTCCAGTGATACCTGATACTTGGAGCAGATACTGACTCGATGTAGCTCATTTAGCTAACCCAAAACATAGTTCATATGGGAGCCTGGTGAGGGACTAAGGTGCCGCAGTTCTGTGATCTGAACGGACACGTAGACAGGGATCTGTACATCCTATGGTTTGGCATCATTGTTTTGCTTTTAAGCTACAAGTATCGTGTTGTATCGTGACTGGCTAACAGGTAACATAGAGTTACCCACCACCTGCATTTTATCAAACAGTTCCTGTAGTTAGTGTGATAAAGAATTATACCCGTGTGCTACTGAGAAAAAGGGATTTCTTGCCATAGCTATACTACTGATTGATCGGCTGTAAGGTCCAATCATCCTTTAAAAGTTTATTTTTGGGGGTATTTATTTATAGAGCTTTATAAATAAAACTGTTGTGTGAATCTGGCACTGGGATGTTGGCGGGTTTGCCAACAGCTTAAAAGCTGTCAGAATTGACAGGAATGAATACATGCATGTTCTGTTGCAGTTATTTGGAAAAAGCCAGCTCCCTGATTTAAAAAAAAAATAAATTAAAAAAACTTTTTTTTTCCTGACAAAGTTATCCCCTATTGACTTACCAATACGTGTCCCAGCCTGTCCTTGTTAACTGGCCTTGTACTCTTTTGCTGTGTGTGTGTGTGCAGTGCTGATCAGCAATGGATGGGTTTTTTTAACTCTAGAATTAAAAAATTCCTTAAGTTAAAAACATAAGTGATTTGATCTAAAAAAAAAAAAAAGGCAGCGTTACTCCAGTCACACTCCACATGTGATTGGAGTAAAAGATTTTATAGAAATGTTTATCATGTATAACAACAAGAAAACACCAGACCGTGTGTATCTCAAACTGGTTTATCTTGGGGAGATGCTGGATCGTACAGCTGCATTTCAGTCTCACCCGTTTGGTCCGCAAGAGGAGACCGAGACCAGAGAGCCTGCACATGTGGTGTACACGGCACTGGTCTTACAAGTGTTTGGAATGGGTATTAAAATGTGGGCATTCAGGCCCCCTTACGCTTGAATTAAAAGGGAATCTCTTCTTCAGTTTGGTGGTGATGGGGTTTGGTATTAGGGAAGTCTTATGATATAAAATAATTACCTGGTAATCAGTCACAGCTAATGAATTAGCTTGAATGTATTCAATATTAAAACTTAAATTCCACATAAAGTTTGTAAAAGAGAGACAGCTCTGTAAAAGTTGTGTTCCAAGCATATTTTTGGACATGTCTTCAGGAAGAAAATTTGCAGCACCAGAAGAGCAGCTCAAGTGAACAGTAGTTACATTTCATTCTCTTCACACAAACTGTTTTCATCCGTTGCCTGTTACCCTGTTGTCTGCCCCTTGCTTATTCTCATTTCTTGGAGCAAAGGTGTACTGTTAAGATCAGCGTGTCCTTCACAAACAGCCCTGGGGGATGCATTTTTCACATTGTGAATGTTTTCTGGTACAGCTCAAATCTTCTGCAGATTGTTAGCGGCTCTGTTGCACGGCCAGCTAGCATTTAAAGCTCTGCCTGGGCATGTAGAGTGTTTGTTAGTCTAGAAAGTTGTAGCATATATTTATAGCTGTTAGACACTGTAATGTCACAGCTTTCAAATGCAGCTGGACAATCAGAACTTCTATACCAAAAAAAACCCCAGAATCCCTGCTAATGGCCTTTCAGTGATGCAGGTGTAATCCATGTGTGTTTGGTCTGAGCGTGAGCACCACAGACACAAGTACAGAGCCCTCCTCACCGCGCTCAAATGGAGGTGGACAGAGTTGGTGCGATGTCACTAAGTGCTGCGCTGTGTTGTCGCGGTGTGCAGGAGGGAGATCCACGGTCGGCACAGCTTGCTGAAAGCCGGGGACGTGTAGCTCAGCGTCGCGTGTGGTTGTGTGTGCCTGCTGGGAATGAGGAGCGGGTACTGCCCACAGTGTGGTGTTGGACCTTGTGCAGTAGGGGAGGTTCTCCTACAAAGTTCACTTCCTTTGAGTTTGGCTGCAGCACTCTGCTTCATAAACATACAACCCCTACGCATAAGTGGACAAAATTATCTTCCAAGTATGTCAGAAGATTTTATTTTTTTTAGCTAGATTTTTTTTTATTACAACCACACTCTTAACTACTGTATTTTTACTGTTTATATGTAAAACTTGGCAATAGCTCTCAAAGTATAATTTATTTGTTGTTTTTTTTATAAAACAAAGTGCACCACCCTCTCTGTTTTGCAACAGTAGTGATGTATGAACTGTTGTAGGCACTGCACTGAGATCTGTATTGAAATGTACATGGGAGCAAGAAGCTGTGATTTGTAGTCTACTCAACTTAATCTCGAAACTTTCATACTGTAGTTTTGTCTTAAATATACCACATCAGTGCAAAATTCTCAGAGTCATCTTTAAGGACTGCCGTGTTACGCGGGTGTGGCAGTGACAGGCAGGTGGGTCGGGGGAGGGGGTGAGCCGTGTGTTGAGAGCCAGCTCCAGAGTTCCCGGGGCTGTGAGAAGACTGTCAGGAGAAGGTGGGGGCCTGCAAGAGAATTCAGGGCAATCACTAAACAGCAAAAAGTCAAAAAACCTCCAGCACAAAAAGGATTTAAAAAAAAAAATGAAGCAACGGGAGGGGGCGGGGGGAGCAGGCGACCTAAACACACTGTACAAAACACCGGAGAGGCCCCGTATAGAACTTGTCTGGGACATGTGGACCATCGAGTGTGGCCGCCCTTTGCCGGAGGACCGATTACGGTAGGAAAAAAAACCAGACAAGCCCCCACGAGGCCCGTCTGTTGGTTATTTCTTTAAGCTTGGAGACCGAGGACGGGCTGGGAAACAGAGGAGGGTTCATCAGCTTTTCTCCGCTTGGTCTTGCCGTTGGATCCGGGTGTCCCAGAGCTCTGTTCCGCTTTACTCTCCCCGCCGCTGACGGGCGGTGCGG
>VWZK01019621.1:0-68758 GCA_013396935.1 Baryphthengus martii
TGCCCAAGGAAGCTGTGGCTGCCCCATCCATGGAAGTGTTTAAGGCGAGGCTGGATGGAGCCCGGAGTAACCCGGTCTAGTAGAAGGTGTCCCTGCCTATGCAGGGGTCCAATCCTAGCCATTCAATGATTCTTCAAGCTAAAAATAAGGCCCTTTCAATGAAAAAACAAATACTGAGCCAATCTAGGCAGAACATTTTCACTTTTTAACTTTACTGCTCCTGGCCACTTAAAATACCTCTTGGTCCTATGCACCTCGGGATTGAATAGCCCATGGTGCAGAGTCTTGCATCCAAGCATGACTGAGATCTAAAATAATACAGTGAGTTCTTTTGGTTTGTGTTTAACCAAAAATGTTCTTGTGCACAGAAGCACTGGTAAGAATTTTCAGGCTACAACTGAAATATCTGTTTAAAATTAAATACAGCATAAGAGAACCTGCTGCTGCCTCTCAAAACACCGCAGTAAATGCCCTGCTTTTGGTACCCACCCTAGCAGCGAGGGGAAATAGGTTCTCCCTTCAACTCACTGGTATCAAACAACTTCCCTGGGGAGCACTCGGCATCCTCTTCTGACTTTAGGCATCTCATAGAACTGGAAAACTTGGTTCTTGTTTCTACCTCAGATACCTAACAACTAAAGGCTGCAGTTTTTACTTTTACTCTGCTGAACTGGCAACAGGGTGACAAACACGTACGTGTACAAAACCTGTCCAAGAACTTCGTACCTATTGGATCTGTATTGCTAGGGTACCTCCACAGCAATACAGATGCAAAGCCTGTTAAGCACTCAGAAGGAGGAAGAGATGTGGTTGGCTGTCCCTACTGGACATAAGCAACTCCCACCAGCTTGTACAACACCCAAAGGCCTGCATGGAAGATTAATGCAGAACAGGTAGTAGCAATAGAAACCGTTGTGGTTTTTTTTAAATAGTCTTTAGTAAGCATTTGCTCATCTAACCACCAAAATAACCTTTTTTCACAGTAGTTATTTATAATCCTCTGTGAGTCTTTAAAGGCATTTCAACATCTTTCATTATTTACACAATGGTTCTTGTTACAGTCGGGTACAGGAACAAACAACAGATAAAATGTAAGCCTATGAAGTAGTTTTTAGGCTCAGGTTTCTTCCCCAATCTCCACAGAGAAGTGATAAACTACTATAGTGAGGAAAGCAGGTCCTTTACAGTAATTTAATTCATTCCCTTATTCGAGGTAACAATACTGTCCCTTAAAAATAAGAAAACATAAAATAGAGAGAAAACACAGAATAAAGAGACAGGCATATGAGAAAATAATAAATGCTCTGACAATTGTATTCATTTGCAGAGCAGTTAGATGCAGGAGTGGTCTCAGAAAAAAAAACAAAACAAACACAAACAAAACAAACAGTGAAAGTCATAATTGTAGTGGTCCTCTTGCTGAGGTTGGGGATAAAAAAAGGCTTTCAACAGAATAGAGTCAAAGCTTGACAAATTACATAGTTCAAATGACAAACTGAAGCAGTAACTTCTGGGCTGATGCGCAGCAATCTGTTTAATATATACTGGATAAACAGATAAAATCACCAAAATAAAAGCCTACCTTACTACTACAGCATTTCAGAGCCCTTTTGCAGACATCTACATCAAAGAATTGTGAAAATGGCTTAAATTTTTCTTAGCACAAATCAGACAGTAGGGAACATACTCACTGTAGCAAGGCTGTTCAGTCTCTCCATGACTGCTTTTTAATGGCATCCAGTTGATTGGCTCTTGTTACTGTCTATTAATTTGTAGGAAATACTCTCCTACCTTTAAAAACCCATGAAGAGAATAAAGGTAGATTTTAAAATATCTGGTTGGAGGGCCAACAAAAGAAATGCTGAAAAAATAAAGGGTTTGTATATACAAAAATCAATAACTTGAAAACAGAGATGAAGGATTGCAAAGCTTTTGTAAACAGTTCATAGTATTTCAGCTCACTCAGTTGAAACTTAAATGACTATGTTTTGACTATAATAAAACCCCTTCCAGTATTTTTTGTTACAATCACAACTGTCTGAGTAAAATTCGCACGTAACCTCTCACCGGTCTTCGAGAGGATGGTCATGCTTAAGGGTATCTTGTAAATCATGCACTGGCTAAAACATAAGTGTCAAAGTTCATGGGTTATGAAAAACACAAATATCTCACAAAATTCTTTTGTGTCACTGTAGAGAGATTGGTAAAGAAATCCACAGGTTAAAAAAAATATCCTTAAAAAATACTGAGTTTTTGATACAAACGTTAGCAACAAGGAGGCTTTGCATAACTGACTGTACTTTGGCGGTTCTGTATATGAAAACAGCATCACTAATATTTCACATCTTCTTGTATAGGCTGTGTGGAGGAGTTTGCTGACATGTCTTTCTTTAGATCACGCAAAGGGAGCCCCCGGTGGTCGCAACGCTGTTCGCCAGTTTTACGACACAACAGTTCTGACTTCAAACCAGTACTGTAACATCAACGGGAAAGACTCATGGAAGCTAACAAGAATAAAATGGTGATATACTCCAGATATTTGATTTTTACTAAATCCTCTCCCCCAAAACCCCAAAGGCTTATTATTTTCCAATTACATTTTTTCTTCTTTTTTACTGTTTTATTATTATAAAAACTACATTATTAGCTGACATTATAATAAACTTATCTCACGCCCTGTATCAGTATAAGCTACAAAGCTAACTTACAATGACATTTAAACACTATCTATATTGCCTATATTTTAATGAAAGACTAGCAAAATGAGGGATTTTTTTCATAGAATACCAATGTGTTGAAAGGAACTTAGAGTAATTTTTGAAGATTCGGAATGAATTATAATTTTTTTTTTATTCTAGCTGAGGAAGTTTATTTTCAGTCAATAAATACTTTAAAAATGAAAAAAATTGGAAACTGAAGAACTGAGCGCATGTCTTTTTCACTAAAAAGGCAGTTACGACGCAGACAAACTGAATTCTATTAGTTTTTAAACCTTGAATTGCACAAAATATGCACAGCTTTATACTTTAATAAAGCTCTGTCTTTTCAGTGCCAAACATTTTCTACTAACTCTTTGTTGCATATTCATCATTATATTTCATTTTTATTCAAATAGTAGCTTACTGATGGCTTTATTCCTATTTCCATTTTTATCTTGCAATAATCCAACACAAAGCAAGAACTAAATACAAGTTCTGAAAACTAGAGGAAGTAAGACTCCTTCATAATATAAAACCTAGTGATCTGGAAAAAAATAAACGTTAGGTTATTTTTAGCCTTGTATATAGTACGTCTGTACATACTAGTAGAAAAATTGTACCAGATTTGTTTAAATTTTATACAAAGCTGTTCATCAATTTAGCAGTAAAGCTTAGTGTTTCCTTGAGGGAGCAAAGAGCAGCAAAAAGTAAAAACTAAAAGGGTGATATGCAAATTAAAACTTGTGCATGCTCATTAATCTCTGGGTGAAGTAGATGGCTTAAGTTACTTGACTAAGTCAGTCCCCACTACTGATCTGTGCTTGGAGTTGTGCTTTGGTAGTGGCACATATTTCAGCCTCTGCAAGGTAAAGCCCAGGTACCCTTCTTGGCATGTATAACGTTAGGTACTACAGGGCTCATTTTTTGCTACTTTATTTCATATGCTAGATAAAAAATATCTTTAAAACATATACTAAAAAATCCTGTTTAGTTTTACTTTTCCAAGAAACAGAAACAATTTGAATTCTGTGAACTGGCAGAACATGCTGCTACGTATGACATTCAACGAATTCAATTTTTTTTAGCAGTCAGTCAAGTATCTCTTTGACATAAGGGACTCTGTACATTTAATTGGAAGGCCCCGTGTAGAGACAGTGTTGCTTAGAGGAGGATATATGTGAGCAGCAGGATAGCTGTCCTCAACTATGATTAAAATCAGTTCCTGAGAATTAATTACTCCTTGGGTTTAAGACATCTGAAATGAAAGCTTCTGTGTGCGCTGCCTGCTTCCCTGCACTATATGATCTCTGGTTTCTATAATGGAAAGGAACCAGCTACATCTGCTATCACAGACAGCCCAGATCTCTCTGAAAGGCTATGTCTGGATTATATCTTGCAAAAGCAGGTTTCAAGCCAGCCATATCTAATGGAGAAGGTGAAAATGCTCTTTTTACTTTCTCCCAGATAAGTTTCAGCCACTTCATCAAGAACTCTTTTTTCTTATCATTGTAATGTGGAAAATGAGATGTACAAGCCGTATCTGTTAGCAAGTTTTACAAATAAACAGATTGATCAGATTATTACTCAGTAAAGAACCATAAGTATCATTAATTTTTAAAGATTTACTAAACTCACAGACTGAAGTATAGGAACATTAGAATCCTAATATTTTATTAATATAAAAATATATGTCCTTGGCAGCTCCACCCAACTTTACACTGCCTACCTGTATTCTGTGAATGCACAGGAAAATATAGCGCAAGTAAAGCAGAACAGAAGGGATTTGGGTTTTACACAGTGCCTTTGATGTTTGTGTCTAGATAGTGATATCCAAATATGCACCCGAGAGCATCATCCGGCATCCTTCGCCAGTCTCCTAAAGAACTGACTTGCAAGCATCTTTCATTGTATCATTTATATGCATTTTTATTAAATAAAGGAAACGTAATGGCTTGCAGACCGTTTTACTTTTGAGTCTGTCAAAAAAAGATGTATTATAGTAATTAAACTGTACTTGTTGGGCCCAGTTCCTACCTATATTTCTGAGCTGATCTGAGTACGTGAATAATGAAAAAGAACCAAATTATAAATAATGGCTTAGCATGTTTATTCTAATTAATGTAATTACAGATTGGCTCTACCTCAACTATGTTTCAGATCTTTAAATGAGTCTCAGTTATAAACGGAACTCAGCAGCAATCTCTCCATTCATTTCAGGTTAAACCATCTTTTCCTGTCTTCATGTGGCAAAGGGCCTGAATATTGACTGTCTTTCCCTAGGAGACTGCTAAAATATCTAAGTGAATTATTCTTTTCTAAATTCAAGAGCAAAACAAACAAACAACCAACCAAACAACCACTACCAGAAAGAAAAGGAACAATTAAGAACCAAAACAATCACAGAGCCTCCTTGACTGTTGTTGGCCAAACAGTCTTCTCTCTACCCTGTCCCTTTCTAGATGTTGTTCCTCCGGAGCACACTAAGATGTGCTACTTAAACTGCGGTCCCTGCAGCATCCTCTGATAAAATCTTTTGAGTGCTCCATACCACACCTCATTTCTCACCCTGCACATGCTGCTGCAGCCTCCCAAACTTCCTTCATCCACTTCCTGAGTATTCACGCACTGGAGATGGGTGAGAGGAGCTGGAGCATCCGGGCACACAGAGATGCCACAGGCAGCAGGATGTGGTCTCTGGAATCATGACCCAGGAGCACACCAAACACCACTCGAGTCTCACCAGCCGATTGCCCCGGCTAAGAGATGCTGGATACGAGCCCCAAGATCCTGTCGGTGTGATCATGCCAACAGCCAGGGATGGAATGTCCCAGGTCAAGCTGCTGGCCGACTGGTAGGAATGAAGAAAGGAAACATAGGAGCAGGTCTGGCCCTCAGGCAGGAGAGAGGGGACCACAGGAGACACAAGGCCAGCAAGCAGGCACTCATCCCTGGACTGCAGCTCCATGACACTCAGCCAGGCAAGCGGTGCCAGCTGGGACCACAGGCTGAGCTTGCAGCAGTCCATAATCAAGGCAGGAGTCCCATTTGTAGCCCATTGCCACTCAGATCCCTCCTGCCCACGAGGCCCAGGAACCAGTAGAAAACTCCCAAAAAATGCGTTCTCCTAATAAGAAGAACAGAGAAATTCACGACTTACAGAAATGGCTCATCATGTCACTCTCAACAGTTTTCTCCTCTTAACACAATTCAACTGAATTCATAAGCACTCGCTGGGAGTTTTGTTTACAAAATCTGGAATTGGAAATCTCTGCATAAGAGGTACATGAGAAATGAGAAAAAAAGTTGGCGTGCTAGGCTGCTTAAGAGAGAGTAACATATAGGAGTCCTTGTATCTATTTGCCTTTGTGTTTTACTCCCGTTGACCTCATTCACAGGCCTGTCACCTCTCTGGTACGGTACTTGCACTAGAATTACATCTCCTGCTTTTCCTTCCTCTGCAGTACAAATACTGCATATGAATTACATACACAAAAACATACATATGTAACATGGATTCTTTAATAACCACATATCCTCACTGATATATAGAGATCTCTACAGAACCAGACTATAAAATCCCATGAATCTGTATCACCTTTTGTTTAGAGCTGTGAGGACCATCATCAGTAAAGTATGCATTTTGCTTTACATTAAAGTAATTCTCAGAGAAAAAACATCAATTGGGAGCTGTATTTATATTCGCTCCCTTCAAAAATAATGAGCAAATGATCAATAAGCTCAAAAATTACTTACACAAAGGAAATTTTTTTTTCACATTTTGCTTATACACTGTTAAGACTACCTGCTGCAACATATGAATTGATTCCAAGACCTCAGGAGGATCCTTCAAGCATTAGCCGTCTATATCGATAATGAGGACATCCAGAGGTGTAATAAAACAAACAAGAAGGCAGCAATAAATAAGCAATCATAAATCCCAACAGTTTTCACCAAACCTTTCAAACATTAACTCTTCTGTCAAACAGGTTTCAGAATTCTTTTAAACACAGAGATAACAATGCTTTCATATATGCTAATAGACTTTAAAATATTGTTTCCAGACTACAGTATTATAAACTAGTTTATTAAGTGAGTATGCTTTCTTCGGGCGGTTCACCTCATCTGCATTTTAATCTTCCATTTAGTTGTTCTATTAAGACAGTAAATATATCTGCCAGAATTCTACATTAGAAGATAATGTCAGAATATTCAATTTACTAAATGAAAGCTATAAAACATAAAAGGTAGAATAGTAAACTGGAAGTAAATGACACTGCTTTGGTTAAAGTAAGAAAGTCCAATCTTTGAATAGCAGTAATTAGAATACCCAGCCCTTGCATAGTCCTTCCAAGCAGCAGGTCACAGAGCACTATGCCAAGGCAGCTGACATTACCTTTGCTTTTCAGCTGAACTGTAATTGGCTCAGAAAGAGGAGAGCAACATTCTGTAGTAGCCCCACACATTGACCTGGATATGCAAAGGAATATCTTTAGTTTAATGCTGTACTCAGACTCAAGAGGCCACGCCGCTTTGCCAAAGCTAGATACGAGGAAAGCCAGCTATACTTACCGGTATGCTTTCAGGTTCAGCTTGCCATACTATGAGTTTTAACTCATTTCACTGTTCACAATAAAAAACAACTCATATTATGAACTGGGTACTGTTCCCAACAGCTTCCAAAAGCCTTTCTGTACCACAGCCGTAAGGTTAAAGCCTTTCGAGAGCCATCAGTAAAGCATTTCCTGCAAATAGCTCTCCAACTGCATTTTGTGGAGGGATTGTAATTGACAAAGTCAAACATACAAATTCTCTACTCACCCAACAATACAGATGTCCTCTTAGCACAGACTGCTCTTCTACCCTTCCTAACCACCAACTACTCCTTCCTCCAGAAAATTCAGTATTACAGCAGCCCTAGCTGATCTCACTCACAGGTGAAATGATTTTCATGTGGTCCCTCTACTCACAAATGAGTAACAACACCTGGTCTGTGTTTCCCTGTAATCCAATCAACTTTTACCTTACAAGAGACCAATAGGACACTTCTCAGTCATCACAGCAATGAACACTGACTTGCTAAAACACAGGTGTTCAGAGTGATGTTCCCTGGTCATCATGTCACACATGAGACAACTGCAGCAGTTGCTGCTTTCTTGATATTAATGGAGAAACTGTAAGGAATCTCTGCTAAAGAAACTACCTTTTCAAGTGACTTAACAACTTAATCATGTAACACAATATAGGCATGTTATGGCAAATTCATGTGCCATAGCAAAAGCATATTATCTGTTTCAATTACCTTTGCATGGATAGAGAAGAAAAATAGTAAGTGCAAAAGAGGAAGAGTAGATCCATGAAAAGTAGAGGTAATGATTATTTCAGGGAAATGATAACAGAGAAATTGTCTGTAATGGCAGAAATCTCACCCCACTTCTTGGTAAGCTCATAGCTAGTGAGCTTGTACTCTTCTATCACTGAAACTTATCATACATTATTTACCATGTTATGTTATGACAAAGACCATAGTAACTAAACCAGCTAGCATTAAAGTACACACTGAACATATTCCATCTAGGAAACAGTGTCTGGCATATTAATTGCAATGTAATATAATGTAATTGCAACATAATTTAATGTAAGGAGTATCATTGTGTTTAATACTGTACTCTAAGAATGGGAGAGGAGAGCCAAGCCTTTTTATAAAAAAAAAAAATAATAAATAAACCCCATGCTGTTTCACACATATGCTGCTGTTTAGGATGTGACTATCATTACCTCACTTAGGTATAGTAACTCCAGAACTCTGAAACATTCCAGATACTCGAAAACACCCAGCTCTCTAAACCAAGGGTCCTTAGCGGAATTCTGGCCACCTCTACACACTGGTGCAGTTCAATCCCAGTGTGTACCTTGGTCAGGTTTAGTAACACCTCATGACATCTTTACAGATAAGCAGATAGCCTAAGGACTAATTTCATGCTATAAGGCCACTTTAATTAATAATGCATTATCTCATTTAAATACTGATAATAATATTGATCTTCGGAAAAGTAGTTTTCCCTCTCATTTTCAACCTCTCTACTTCATACTTAGATTCTTCACGTGCAAAATGTTTCACTAGTAATGATATTTTTTTTCTGACTGGGATTTTCAAAGATACCTACAGTTGTTAAGTGCCCATTCTCCTTTAGCCAATTTTGAAGCACTTACAATCTCTGGCAAGCCCAGCCTACAAAATCATATAAAATTAACTGCAACCCCCAGAAAATGTATCTGAAGTTATCATCCACCAGTCACTGTAGCAGAATATTTGTATCTGTTGATGCCATTATCGCTTTTTTATTTGTGTGTGAAAACAAATTTTTATTTACTTGACCTTAGCCTGTTTTGTTATGAGAAATCTCTGGCTCTTACCAAAAATCCCCCTCAGGACAGAAACCATATCCTTAGTCATTGCTGAAGAAATAGTGAGAGATGGGGACCCCTTGGGATCCCTTTTTAAGCAGCCATAACAAAGTAGAAATTATTGCTTATTTCCATCCTTGACTCTCTTAGTGGCCTCAGGGAATACATTTGTTCATCATCATCTGTTGTTAACAGGATGTTAGTGCCTCATTTTGTTAAATGTATGTGTTGTGTCTCTGCTCTCCCAGCGCCTTCCTGCACAGTACTCTGCAGTTGTAACACCAGTGCAGTGTCTCACCACCTACTGTAACACAGAAACAAACAGTCTTCCTGTGTAGCAATGCTATAGAAAGACAAATCAATGAAGCTTTAAAGCAGCCTTCGATTTCCTGGCATGACTTTTCATCAGCAAATTGTTTTGCATGTATTTTTGGCACTCAGTGCATCTCAGATTTAAATTAAGTAATAATCTTATTGTTTCAAAATGGCTGTAACTCTGACCAGGGAAAAAGCTGCACGAGTCATTCCTATTTCTTGTGGTAGACAGAGTATGAATTACAGACTAATAAGCAAAAATGAAAATTATTAGGCGCAGGTTTTACAATAATACCAGGGCATCTGTGATTCTACTGATGTATAGCTCACTGTGCTGACCTTTTTGCCTAGACATGTATCCACAACTTCTATCTTTGATCTTATCAACTTTTACCTTAAAGGAGATTAATAGGGCACTTCACAGTCTTCATAGCAACAAATACCTGGACGTTAAAAAACAGGAATCCAGAGTGATATTCCCAGATAAAGGCTTAGTAACTAGTATTTCCTGCTAAAGCTGATGTGAGCCGAAGTAAACTTACTAGTCATACCATCCTTTTCTCTTTAAAAATATATAAATAATAATTTCTTTATAAAAATTGATTATATTTTAAAAGGTAAAAGACAACTGGCATATTCAATATCCAAACTTAGCTATTTCAAACTTTCAGTCTTAGATTAGACTTCATCGAATGCTGCAGGAAGGAAGGTGATAACAAAAAATATTAAATAAATTAAATGATTGAACATGATGAGAAATACAAGCTAACTGTGGAAGATACTTAATGTATATTTCTTAACTAGAACCATCTGGCCAAAAGCTCTATAATTCTTGTATTCTTACATCCAAAAATTTACAAAACATGGATAAAAATGTAGTAATATCTTCAAATAGTACTTGCAAAAGAAACAGTTGCAAGTACCCTCTTCAAGGTTATAAGCTGCGCTTGGTCTCTCTCCAGATAAACCTGCAGTTTGAGTGCTCAATATTGTCAAGTTTCTGAAATAATCTGTCTTGATCTCCTACGTAACAGCATAGTCACACTCCATTCCCCAGTCCCTCCTTCAGATGAGATGAAGAAAGACTTTTTAAGGGATCTGCTATAGATCTAGTTGTATTAAAGCATTGGGTGAAAGAACATACTGGGGTTCAAAGCTTTACATAGGCTGCTTCTGTAAGGTACTGCAAACTTTGACTTTCGCAGTTCAGAACTCCTGATGAGGATCAAACAGCATGAAAAATTTCTATACAATCCTTGTCACCTTGATGTGACACATTTGCATAAATCCAGCATGTTAGAAAAGCCACACAAAAACTCTCGCACCAGGTATAATTCTAGCCTTGAATTTTATGAGAACTTTAAAAAATTTCTGACTCTTAAAAAGAGTCCTTTGTCAGAAGCACTAGGCACTAGAGACCTGAAGAATGACATGGAAGCTGTCTTTTCCAATCCATGCAAGTACAGCCATTTCCGAAAAAATGTGGGCATTTTTTCGAAGGAGAGGTTGCAGCTGTCACTGATACACACACTGTTGTTTTCCCTTCGAGGCTGCTTTTGCTATTAACGTATCTAAAGTTATTTAGGTGATTATATAACCAAAAAGATTGTACTGAGGCTTTAGAGACCTGCCACAAGGGAGCAAAAAATGCATTTTCCATACATGCATCAGGGCTAGCCACCTGAAATAGCACTGGGCATAGAAGGCACAAGGTTAGACCGCAAGCATTTTTCCTTGCTCATCTATCTGCCCTGCCTTCCCCTCTCTTTTTTTTCTTTCTTCTTTTAATTTAAAGTGAAAAAGGTCAGTTTGAAATGGTTGGTAAATCCAAACCCAGGTGCTAAATTTCTCTGACTACAGCAGCTGGCAGACTTGAGCTACTGGCAGTCCTCACCACTTCTGGAGAGATAGCTCCATAAATTCAAGGGTAAAACTCTACCTGTGATGTGGCAGCCTACATTTATCCTGAATTACGTTTTGTTCTTAGAGAAAAAAAAGAAAAAAAAAAAAAAGAGCGCCTCTCCCATCTTCTCTTGAGCTACCCCCTATAAATTCCAGTTTTCTAACTTACTACATTATTAACAAAAGTTCTTCAAATAAGGCAGAACATTAAAAAATATATATATCCCATTAAACTGTGATCAGTAGCACAACCTCATGCTTTCGTGGCATCACCGTTCTAATAAAGAAAGCATGGCTTTGTCCTTTTTCCTTCCTATATGTGGCATTATCCATACATTCCTGTACAGAAATAACAGCCACTACAGTGACCAAAGGCTATGCTTACTAAAGAGCATGTTGAAATGACCATCCAAAAACTTGCAAGCAGCTGACTCCCAAGGGAGTGTGAAGGAGAAGAGTATGCAGTGCTGGGGGGCAGATTCACTTGTCTTCATTTCAGTCTGTCAACATGCACGCCAAGTCTGAGCTGGTCACTTCAAGATCTCTTGAGAGTCAGTGGAATGACATTCAAAATTACCTGCCTTCAGGGAAGCAAGGACATCGTCTGGAAACACCTGCCACTGGTCTGGAAAGGGAGCCTGGAGTAAGCAGCTCAACTTTCAGTGTCTCATCTTAGACAGAATTCCTGCTGTGGATCAAAGAGCATGAAAAAAACTCCATACAGAGACAATGACCCTCCCCGGAATCTGTCCATCCTCTCTCAGACTCTTCCTCCTCCTCCAGCTTCCACTGAACGTACAGTTGTGCTCCTGAACCAGGTTTCCGACATAGAGAAGAGTTATGCCACGCTCCCCCTTTTCCAAAGGGCTTTTAAGATATCTGAGTCTCTGATACCCATAAATCTATGTGAACACTGACCCAGGACTCCCGATGAGGCTGCAGAGGTGGTACAGAAAGGCCCAATGTGGCCTTCATCCATCATTTGCAGCTTTACAGAGGGTGATGAGGTTCCTCTGATTATCAAAAGCAGGGCCCAATGAATCTCTCCCACACAGATACTTTAACTCCCTTCTCACAATTGAAGACATGCAAGGTATTCTGCTTGCACCCGCTGTTTTAACACAGAACTTGTTCTGACAGTATGGGAATGGGAAACAGGATGAAACTATAGACAGGGAAAGGAAGGAAAGGAAAAGTGGTGAATTAATGGACAGCAGTGATACTACCATTACCCTCATTGATAGAATAGATACATGACAGTGTAAGAAAAGACTCCTTTTTATTCTCTTCAAGCAAAAGTTTCACTGTTTATTTACAAATTTATCACCCAATATTCTGAACGCAGTATAAAATAATAAAGAAATACTGCCTGTTGAATAATCTATTCAGAGTAAGAGAACTTACAAAATATATGCTTTAAAAAAAAAAAAAAAAAAAGGAGAGAGAATAAAGCCGCTGAAGAAATTTTATCATAACCAAAAGACATACAGCAGAGCAATGAAAACTTATACCAGAAGAAGCAGGTGACATTATATAATTCTTTCTTTTCCGCTATGATTACTGTCCCCTACTATATGGTAAATGTCTTCTATTAATTCTTTTTATTGTAGAAAACCTTATTTAATTTGCTTCTGTTTTGTCAAGAAGAAATAATTTTCAGCAGCCAAGAACTGAAAGTGTGAAATTTTTAGTGGGAGAATATTTAATAGCTTCTGTGTGTGAAATTGTAGGCCAAAATTCCCTGTCTGGCCTTTAAACAAGTTATACCAGAGCAGTGTGAATGGCTCTCAACACTTTCAGAGGTGCCGTATTTTTTTTTTCCTCAAAGAAGAAATAGATTATTGAAATCTTGAAGTCAGTTTTTGTAAAATCGTATTAAATTATGCAATACTCCAACTAGAAAAAGACTAAGTTTCAGATAAGCATATAATATTGCAAAGACAGATCTTTGCAGCATAAAATTAAGTTTCACAATATTAAAACACGAGCAAAAGAATTAGAATAAAAAATTAGTCAATATTAAGCCAACTAAACTTATACTGACAAAATATTTGCAAAGAAAAAGATCAACTAAGTCATTTGGAAGTCCAGAATAATCTCAATTATTATTTTTTTGGCATTTTTAACTATATCTGGAGAGGTGGTTAGCTTCACTATTAGTTCTAAAATAGGCTTAAGGGTCCTTCATTCCTAAGAGAGAAGACTGAAAAAAACATGTTCTTTCTTTCTTTGATGCTATCAAGCCACACAGGTTTATAACTTAACGTGGAAGAAAAAGGTCTTTCCTTGTACATCTAGCCTATGAACATCTGTTACCGAGAACTGACAAGCAGCTTGTTCAGAAACGGTCCATTTGACATCATTCAATTTGTGCCATCTCTCTTAGAACTGCTGACTGTTTATGGAGGTGCCTTTGATGAGCTACCCTTCCCACAACTAACCTTCCTTATATCTGATTCTTATATCTGATTTATTTTGCTTTCTCAGCCTGTGGCAAGGCCGCTGCTGAGGCACCAGTGCTCATCCCCAGCAGAAACTCAAGCCAGAAGGTGGCTGTTGCTGGATGTGGGCCACATTCACTCTGCTTGCATGGCAAGAAGCCACTGTCACACCCCAAAGAGCAGCAAGCAGCAAGCCTCGGGGACACCAGCAGTGGCACATAGGTTGTGCAATCTAAACTTACATCTGCTAACAGATCAAACACGCTGAAGGCAGGAAATCTGACTGCAGAAAAGGTATTTAGCAGAAAGGGATAGCAACATCTCTTCAGATTAAGGTCATGCAGAGAATAGGCAATCCCAAAAACTAAGCCACACTTGCACTGGAATTAGGATAAAATAGGATCATTTCTGTGCCGAGTCATTATACTTCCAGCTTTTCTAGGTATCATGAGAAGCTAAAAGCTGTCTTCTCAAAAGCCCAGAGGCTTGTCTCCCATGGTATAATGATGTCAATAGGTTCTAATTCAAAAGGCTTATTATTAACCTGCAGAAAATCATATATGCAGGTTGCATTCCTTTAAACTGAGAGTATGGTAAGTCTACTCTGCTATATTGACTTACAGCTTGAAAATAGATCAGTTTCACGTCACGCTACATACAAATGGAGAAATTCCTTCCACTAAGAAAGGTGGGGTTTTTTTCTCTAGTTTTAGACTGATTCTCTAATGAAAAGGAAGAGTTATATAATGGCACTATTTTTCCATCTGTCAGCTTTCTCCTAGTATTTTTAATTCCTTTGACCAATTTTAATAAAGCCGACTGAGGCAGAGGTCTCAGGAATAAGAGATAAGTGAGAAAAGGCAGAGAATGGAATTAGTGTTAAACGAGGAGGAGAGGGGAGCTCTGCGATTCTCCCTCTCGCTGCAGGCAGGGCAGGCAGCAAGGACCACTCAGCAAGACCCTCCTGCAGCACAGACTCCAGCACAGGACCTGCAGCCAATTGTTGGGCTGGACAACAAGACAACTTGGAGGGAAAGAAGAGAAATAACAACAGAAATGGCAGGAGGTATGGCATGGGGAGGTATAAGTACGCTGAGAAGAGTTAAAGAAGGGCACAAGTGAGGGATGGGATTATTGGGGGTCAAGCAGTGGACAGAACACAAATCCAAAGAAAGTCTGATGCCCTTGAAAGTACTAGGCTTTTGGGGAGCTGAGGAGGGGAAGTGATTTCACTCTTAGCCTGACTACTCAACAGACAGGCTGGTTGTCTATTAAGGAATTAACAGATGACTATTAAAAGCACAGGAAGTTTACCAAAGAGTTGAAAAGAAGCTGAGAGAAGTCTTGCTGGATAAACTTTTCCTCCTCTGCAGAATGAACTCTCTATTCCATCGATGTCTTCTGCAGAAACAAACCAATTGCAGCCACTGCTCAAGCACACAAAAATATAATGAACTTTTTCTTTTTCCAATTGCCTTCTTCTCTGATGAACAGAACTATCACCTCTGGATAAAGGATAGGGATTTTCTGAAATATGTCCCTGAGGTAATAAATGTCATCCTTTCTGAAAAGCAATCTCACCCCAAGATAACTAAATCTTTTTTCCATTTATCAAATATCAGAAAGATAACTATCCTTACTTGCTATTTAAATTCCTCTGCAGAAATTGAATTCTTGCCTCACGAATAAAGATTGTTGCAATCATGTTCTCACACAGTAAGCACATTTCTGGTTTGAAAAAAAAAAAAAGCAGTGGGAGTTTAGTGGAACAACACAATCTGCAGACTGGGGGAATCAAGTCATTTGTGTCCATATTTTATACTCTAGAAGACCTCAGGTATTGGGTTGTTTGGGTTGCTTTTTTTTTTGTTTTGCTTTTTTGGCAGGAAGGATTTTCCTATTAACTGACTATTATTTACTAGCAAATTTTGAATAAGATTCTTGAGTCTGCCAAAATTCAGATCAAAATTAAACAGGGTCATTTATAGCTCCAGTCTGCATAAGCATGTCATAGGTACTGCAGATGTGTTCAGCTAAACATCATGTATATATCCTTCTGAAGAAACACACTGATTTGATTCTGCTCCAAAACTCCACATACAACAACAACAACAAAAAAATAAAAATGACTAGAATTATACAAGCACTATGGTGGTCTGAAAACCATGAATCCAACACTATGACAATTTTCTGACAAGAAACAAAGCATGAGAATTATTTTCTTATTCTACAGTCAGTTGTTTCAGAGAAAACAGTGATAAATCATAGCTAATTCAACTGACATAAATCATTAAAAACAATCTACCTTCATTGTCTGAAGACTCAACAACGGATCTGTTTCAGAATATGCTGTCTCAGAAAAATGTAAGTAGAAAGGATGTGTGTTTCTGCACTTATATATAAATTTCAAACCATTTTTCTTGAACACTATGAAAGAGCTCTCTGTTTCGTTAAGATCAAAGTTTGATATAACTTCATATCTAAAACTTTCTATAAAACAGAAACAATGGCCACACAGCTTGCCATATTATTTTTCTTTATTCAGCTTTAGGAGCATTGAAGTTACCATTTTCAATCAAATCTAGAAATAAGGTATCAACTGATGAAGGTACCATATGAGCTAACAAAAATCCCTCTTTTTTTATTCCCCATTTCTTTCCCTTTTCTCCCTTTGGTTTTATTGTCTCAAAGTCTGAAAGGAATAGTATTTGCCACTATTTGCTCTTACAAGCCTGTTTCAGCACTATGGCATGCAAAGGCTTAGGCTACTCCAAGGCCATGTTGCATCTCCAAGAAGGGCAAGACTTTCCAACGCTAGAAAAGAAAGCCTGCCCCCCCTGAAAACATTTCTGCACCTCATTTCTTCTGTTCTAAAATTATGCCATCCCCTTTTATACTTAGTTGTATAATTGCATTTGAAAAAAAAAATTAAAAAAATTTCAAAGTATTTCTCTGTACCTATAGGATACTTCTATAAGGATGATAACAGCTAGCAAGTTCATTACAGAGTCTATGGGATTACACGGTAACAACATAGATGTGACAAGGTATTCCAGGAAGGATGCTTCTTCCCTCATACATGCAGTGGAGGGTAACTGGGGAGGTGTGACAGCAGATCTGGATTCCATCTACATGCTTGTTGCGGTTTAAGAGTTAACAGACTGAGGAGGGGGGGACAGGTGATAACTGTAGGACCCTAAGGGGTCAGAGGGTAGCTGGTATTCCCTCCCTTTCCCCGCCACACTCCATAAAAATGGACCAGAAGGTCAGGGTTTTCCTCTTTTCTCCTTCGGGCTCTGCTGCTACTGCGACCACCCCTCCTCAGGGTGAGGCCTGACTCCCCACGCTCTGCACAACCCACTGTCAGCCCAGAGAGGCTTTGGTATAGAGCTGTGTATCCCTCTGCCCTTCATATTCCTTTGCCATGTTCATCTCTGTTACTTATTAAATTTTGTTCATAGTCTTAACTTCCAGTTTTGTGTCAGGCACTTTCTTCCTCATTCCCCTTTTTATCCTCCCCTGGGAGGGAAGAGGGAGGGGGAGAGAGGGCCAATAGGAATCCTGCTCTGTGGGGCTTGCCCTGAGCCTTAACCAGAGACAATACTCTAGGAGGTCTAAGCTGTGGCTGGTATTTAATTTCATAGGGGTATTCAGATAAAGAATAAGACTTGGAGTGATTTAACTAATCAGTTATTTTTTATAGACAGGCCATAATACAAAGATCATATTCTGTATCATAATATAATGGTCAGTATATAGATGATAACAAATATCTCCTCAGTAACACCTGTCTGATTCTTCAGATGTGCTAAAATCAGGGGGGGATTTTCAGGCTTCCAGGACAGTATCTTTTTCTTGCTGTTTTGCACACATTACCATTATCTCAAACAGCATATTGGCTTCATCTCTGAAGTTCCAGTCAGCTCCTGCAGTGATATCAGCAGCATAAAAGTGCTTTTAATAAGCTTTCAGAAAATGTAACGAGGAAGATGATTTCTCTTCAGTCCCGCTTGGCTCAGGGCTTGAGCCCAACAATGAGATGTCATCAGAATAAAAGTTGGAACCACAACTTCTTGTTTGCTTCCTTTCATTTGTGTTTGGGGGAGGAGGGGGCTCTTGTGACATCTGGTCAGTAGCGATTCAATTACACGCTCCATTCTCAGGACTTCAGTTCAAGATGTTCTTTGGCAAGCTGAGCAACTGCTTGCTGATAGATAGAATAGCTGGGATTTGATAGAGTATGCAAAAGGGCACGGCTGATATTGCTCCATTTCTCAGGCTGTATGTCTTTGAAGGTGCACTCTGAGTTATGGAACACCCATCTCACCAAAGCTTCCCATTAAGTCTAATTCTCCTCCCCCTTACACAGTGACAGCCATCTGTAACGCACGCACCCGCGCCCCTTGGCATATGGAATTGTGTAGGTCAAAATGAGAGGAAAACCAGGCTCACAAGTGCTACGGACTCAGAAACTGATCTGTGCTGACGTAATGTTGTTAATTTGGTAATGGTCACGTCTCAAGTAAGAGGGAGAACCTGTGAAGTACAAGTTTGCTGAAGATGCTCATGTCAGGCCTGCAGTTGTACCGAAAAGGGACACAAGGGGTCTCCTGAGAGCAGGTGATTTCTCCCATTTCTGTATCTGAGCATGCTGGGCTGTGCAGGAAGATAATTTATTCAGCCTTTGAGTTCAAAGAAGCTTGGCTGAGAGCTCTCCCACCCATCCCAAAAAACAAAGAAAACTGAAGTCAGTCTTCTGAAAAATTAAGGCAGTGGAACAAATCATGACTTAAACTGACATACCTAACAGACAAGACCTTGCTAATGTTTTGCAGCCTATGCCTATCACTAGTCTTCCACTGATCCCACTGCAACAGCCATCTGAGATGAAGGAAGGATGGCTACCAACAGACTCTTCTCTGGAGAAGAGCTCATCTTCTCATTCCTGATGCAACAGAGACCAACTTGCATAGCTGTGAGACTCAAGTCTTATCTGTTTCAAATTTTCCTGAAGACTTTAAGATGACTGAATAAATTATTCGGAGCAGAGATACTTACCATCTTTTTAGTTACTTTTTGCAAACACCCTAGAAATCTACTTTGTGAGGCATATCAACCTCATACAGATTATCATAGGAATGTGCTGCGAGCATTAGTAGGGCAAAAACATTCCATTAAGAACCATAAAGCAAGAGACAACATCGTTGCAGGTCATCAGAACATGTGTGACAGAAATCCAAATTATTCTGTTTTGCCCATTCTTTCAGGATAGAAGCAATTTAGTGCTGCTATTATGCTTGCCAGTGTTACATGAAAGTAAAAGCTTGTCTTAATTCTTAGAGTTTTTTTTAAAACAGGAATAATTCAGTAGTTCTAGTGTAACTGTTCTACAGCGACAAACATACTTACTGTACTATATCTAGTATAGCAACTTAAGCAAAAGGTACACTCATACTTGTACATAACAGTAACTACCTAAAGCTGACTGATCTTTTTTCTGACAGTATTGATGAATGGAATCAATTTCATAAAATCTTTTAATATAGCACTCAGGATAAAAAGTGTAAGAGAAATAGGCTACCATGAGCTCATGCTTTTACAAAACATTCCTGTAGATATTTGGCATATATTGCTCTCATCTCATCTATTACCAAAGGTCATTTACACATTTCGGTGAGATTTTTGGGGGGGAGGATGAGTTAGAGGGAAAACTACCATGTACTTTCATTAAATCACAATAATTGGTTTGCAAACATACCATAAATAGGTAAAACTTGACAAATGGTGAACAAATAACTAGACTGAGTACTACACAATTGAGTAAGGACAACAAATTGTGATATCTGCCATGACTCAGTATTTTGCCAATTGTAATTTAAATACACTTGATTATGATTGTGCCTTATGACAGGGGCCGCTTAGGAGTTGTTTTTAGCAGGAGATCTGCTAGAAAATAGCAGATTTTCAAAACAAAATATTTAATATTTTAACATTTGTCTAATTTCTGAAAGTAAGGATAGAAAGGATATCATAGGGAAATCTAACTCCACTGTTTGGAAAATGCTAGTTTTCTTCATAAACAGAAGCTCAGAGTCTTTATTAAACTTCTGTCTGTTCAGAATATCAGTTTTATTGCTCTTACTTTCTTACATGAAGATTATATTTATAACTGGTGTACCTCAGCGTTATATTAATACCATCTTTCTTATATTCAGTTTTATATAACTTTGATTATTCTTTACATGACATTTTTCTGGAGTGGTTAGAGTCTTATCAAAATGATTATTTAATCATTGCTGTTCAGTTCATTATTTTCATATCACTGTGATGACTCCTCAGGGAAGCCGACACCTGTCAGATCTTCACTTTTGTAAAATGTGCTTATGTAATATCACAAGCATTAATTTTTAAAGTGGGACAATAGTATTTAATCTCAATGTTTTCTGCTTTATGAACACAAGATTTCATCTAAAGTTTCTACTTCATCATACCTAGCTTTGAGCTACTGCAATCCTACAGAAAGGGTTCTGAAACGGTCAAGTAGAAACCAGAAAACCTCCAGTAGAATAATTATTTATTATAATCCTTTCAGTAATGCAGGACACACACCTTCTATAGGGAAGTGACCCTTTTAAAAAAGTTTCATTTACTTCAGTTCTGATTAAAATTTTGACTAGAATAAAGGAGGAACGTTTTCCAGTGTACAAAACTTTGGGAGCAAGCAAACTGTCCTCACATCATTTGGGTTATATGCTTCTGCTGTTAAATTTTGTGCTTAGGGTGTGGTAAAAGGAAATGAAGTGGCTGGTGCTCACAGAAATGCCGTCAACAAAGCCCTTGAGCATGCAGTTGAAGCACCTGGGAGCAGTTCTGCTTACAGGCACACTGACTTGTGCAGTAAAAACAACCACAAAAACTTCCCTAGAGAAGGCTGCATCAAATGTCCTTGGAAAAAAATTCTAAATGCCTGATCTGCTAACAGGAAAAAAGTCATAATCAAAATATTGGCACTGACTAGTTTGGCTTCTTCCATCAGAAGCAGGGAGGGAGGAATTGGTTTGCTTCTTCACTGTTTCTGTATTATGAGTAGTAATACCATAAACAGATCCAAATGTTGTAGTATTTAATACCAAAGTCATAGTACGAAAAGGACATGACCCCAAAATAAAGTACCACATCATTCGCACCGAACTTCATATAATGAAAAGCAGATATGCATCCTTTCTTCTGCTGATTCACAGAATATTAGGGGCTGGAAGGGACCTCAACAGATCATCAAATTCAACCTCCCTGCCAGAGCAGGATCACTTAGAGCAGGCCACACAGGAACGCATCCAGGCGGGTCTTGAAAGTCTCCAGAGAAGGAGACTCCACAAGCTCCCTGGGCAGCCTGTTCCAGTGCTCCGTCACCCTCACAGTAAAGCAGCTTTTTAGATGATCTCCCGAGGTCCCTTCCAACCCCTATATATAATTGTGTACACATTATTTTCCTGTATCTATAGCAGCTGGTTAAGACTGCACACTGAAGAATGGGGCTAAGTATCCTGCCTGGACTATGACACAATTTGGAAAGTTGAGTTGATAAAAGGTACTGTCCCTTGCAAGAGCAGCAGTTTCAACTGCCCACTCTCCCATTTGTTTGATGGGAACAAGCCCAGTAATTAGGGCTCTATCCTACTTCTCCCTCCCTAATCCATCCCTTTTACCAATCACTTCCCTTCGGGAAGCAGAAGTCGTATGCCTGAAGCCCTTCATCTCTGAGATGGCATCATTCAGGTTTTCCTGTACTGTTCAGAAGAGACAAGTCAAGTCTGAAAAGCAGTAAGACCTCGACACATCTAGTTTGGGTGCACTTGTAAAGCTCTGAGAGAACAAGACAGAAACAGGCCCTTCAACAACTGTCATTAGGATGTGGAGGAACAAGATCAGGACTCCATGCTCAGAAAAGTGTTCACCTAAGGTCCTACATTGAGTCAGTCCTGCACAGTTTTCCTGCCAGGAAAACTCACAGAACTCTCCCTGTCTAGAATTGCAAGCAGCTCCTGGTTGCAAGAGCAGCTCTGCATTTTGTTACACATAGCTTGTCATTATTTCAGATATTTCCAGGGGAGAAAGGCTGCAGGTGGAAAACAGAGATAGGGTTTTAGGTGAGAAAGCACACAAAAAATGGTCTTATTTTAGATATGATGCAGCTTTACAGAGAGGCTCTGGGTATATTGAGAGGGCCAAATAACCTCCTGGTCTCCAGTGCATGCCTGTAACTTCAATCCAAATTTGCAGCCGAAGTCTAGAAATGCTTTCTCTATTTTATCAAACAGATAAAATTCCAGACTGTCTCAGAATACAGGAAATCTAACAATTATTTCAAAAATTTCCAGGGAAAAATTACTAGAGTTCTCCTATTTTATTTCTTTGGTTTTACACCATCTCATCAGGTAAAGTCTTAGATGGAACACTGAACATGTATTACCCTAGATTAAGTGGGATATTCATTGTGTCATTATTGAGGTGAAATGACCACATTTACAGGAAGACAGTCATAACAACAACAACAAAAAAAAAAAGACCAAAACAACCACCAGTAGTTTCTAAAACAAAAAATTCATTTCTAGCAATGACACTGCTAGAAAGTGGCACTGACTTTTTAAAGAGGTTTAAACTCTTAAATGCCTCACCACTTCTGAAAACAGGACCTGCATTGCAAATTGCCTCAAATGCGTTAGGAAATTGTACGCAGGCATAAGCCAGATATCCTGATTTTCTTGGTAATTGATATGCTTCTCAGAACCATTTTAAAACATACACCTCTTGGGGCTTTGACTGAGTATTTTACGTACAGCATTGTTGTGAGCACATTAATCATCATTTTTGCTCGATTGCTCCCACCTGGAAAGAATGAGCCTGTAATTGAAAAGGCAAATTCAGCATTTATATTGGTAATAACACAGTTTCATTGCCATTCTCCCCAAAAAGGATTTGAACATTATGGTGAACCATATCTCATTGATAAGGGAATGGAAGGGAGGTAAAGCTTTTTTGTTACCAGGCCTCCGTCAGCTAAGTCATTTGTTTGTTGAGCAGAGCTTTCTATTGTGTTGCAACAATTACTTTTACTCCCAGATATGATAACCCTTTGAAGCAGTACCTGGGAGATCCATGTGATCTACATTAGCAGAGGAGTTACACAGTGTTGGCTGATAAACTAATCTCATTTGCTATGCATCTGATATTTCATTGTTGGGTGTTGGTTTTTTTTCTTCTAATGGTGAAAGCCATGGACTCTGACTCAAGTAATTTAACTCAGCAGAATAAATTATTCAAATCCAAGATGAAGTCTGAGATTATAAATTTCTTTTAGAAACTTCTGTTGAAAATATAATGCTGTGCTTTAGCATTTTTTTAGCTAGTTAGAGATTAGAAGGAAGTCTGAATAGGGTCTTGTTATGCTGGCAGGTATGTATGCCTGTGATTCTAGGATATCTTTTCAGGCTAAAAACTTTCAGTAAGCTCCCGAATCACACTGATTAGAAGGAGGCTATGGATACATGCTACAGTAAGACAGTGAAAGTGTCTTCATTTGTCATAAATTACAGCTAGCATTTACAGATACAAGATGGAAGTATCATTCTGAGAAATTATTAATACCATAAAGTCAACCAAATTACAGACTGTTTTAAAGTGATTTTGCTACTTTTCAGTACTCTATCTGCAGAGTAAGTGTGTTACGTATACCTAAAATACCAAAAGAATCCAATATGTACCTTTAGTTACAGGCTTAGGGAAGTATTTTCTGAAGCAGAATGGACCTTAAAACATCTTAATGGCTAGGACTATGCTTGAGCTCTACCAGAAGAGGGAAGAACATTCCCCGTCCCACACAGTAACAGGTGTGAGTCACACAGCACTTGTAACTGTGTGCAATGTGACTGTAGCAAATAGGAAAGATGAACAGTTCCATGAAAGAAAATACATGTTCATTTTGATGCTATCTTGTGACACCTTAGGCTGCCTGCTCCAGACACCACCTGCCCTAGGTTAGGTACAAGAACAGGCAGCCTGACTGCTGCAGCAGCTCAAAATGTGGTCTGAATCTGGTTTGAAACTTGGAAGTATCACTATGGTTGCCAGATCCCTCTAATAAAATTTCAGGTGCTGATGGTTGCTCTCTTTGCCCACTACTGAGTCTGGCCTTCCAAATGCCATTACAGACACTCACACTCCCGACCAGGAACCGTGAGTTACCAGCAGTTACCTGCTGAACACTGCTATGTCAGGCACAGCCATAGAATCACAAAGGTTGGAAACAACCTTCAAGATCACCAAGTCAAATCGTCTACTAAACATTATCATGATCCCTAAACCATGTCCTGAAGTGCCACATCCACACATTTTTTGAACACCTGCAGGGATGGTGACTTCACCACCTCCATGGGCAGCCTGTTCCAATGTCTAACTCCCTCTCAGTAAAAGAATTTTTTCCTAATATCCAACTTAAACCTCCCCTGGCACAACTTGAGGCCATTTCCTCTCATCCTATCATTAGTAATTCAGGAAAAGAGACCAGCACCCACTACAACCTCCCTTCAGGTAGTTGTAGAGAGCAATAAGGTCTCTTCTCAGCCTCCTCTTCTCCAGACTAAACAATTCCAGCTCCCTCAGGCGCTCCTCATAAGACATTTTCTCCAGACCCCTCACCAGCTTTGTTGCTCTTCTCTGAACCTGCTCCAGCACCTCAATGTCTTTTTTTATACTGTGGTGCCCAAAACTGAACACAGTACTCGAGGTGCAGCCTCACCAGGGTACAGTGAGTCAAGGGGCACGATCACGTCCCTACTCCTGTGTAGCTCCCATCAAACCATGTATACTGGATGCTGACACAAGCCTTTACAGTTAGGCTTATTCAGAAAGAACTCTTCTGGTTTTGAAGAAGTTGCTCTGTGGGTTTCTTTTCATGTTTCCTGGGCTAAACCAGGATTTCTTAATCACACTTATGAATAGGTGCGAATTACCAGGAGGCACCAGGCGTCACAGACCCTTGGCAAGTATGAACAGATCTTCAGTGTGCAGGTAACTGGATTGAAGATTAACTTGTCTTTCCCTAAGAACCTGTGAAAATTCTCTGCAAACACACAGAAAGACGTGTTAGCAATCTGTTCTTGGATGATGATTGCGATTAAATTTACTTCCATTTTCTCTAGCTGAGAATCATCTTCAAGGAAATCTCGGACAGTTACCACCCGACAGTTGTTTAAGCACAGAAGTAGAATCCTACAGGATAAGTTTGCATTATCAGAACAGTTACAATATTAAATTGTTCACAGGCAGGGAAAAACCATCACACCTGCAGATGTGGACAAAGATACTAAAGTCCATATGATTTCCAAAGCATTCCTCAGTAGTTTCAAAGGCACATCAGACTGACAAGTTGACTGCAAAAGAATGGGTATTTTCCTCCCAAGCATATAAACCTTGGAATGCATTTCATGGCTGATCTAAGGTAAGAAAGTGGGTTTCATCCTTCAAGAGATCAAAAAATACCTATTTTCAGAAATATCTGCTAGAGAAAAAAAAATACCAAACAGAATTATGACAATCCTGAGCTGTCCTAGCCACAGAAGTTCCTTTGTCTATGAAAGGTGCTGAGTTGCAAAAGCTATTAAGAGGAGTAAGTGTCCTTCTAGGTTACTAGGTCAGTTTCGACACTTAAAAAGATAATCCAGGCAGATCCTGGGGAGGATTGGGGACAATGTTGACAAGTTGATCCTCCTATGGAAGGGAAATAACAGCAACTCTTTCCAATAGCAAAAAATGTCCTTCTTGGTAGATCCTCCAAGGGAATAGTCCTCAGCTAATCTAAAATCTTAGTCATTAAAGCACACCAAGAGAAAAGAGCTACACCAAAACAATCCTCTGGTAGAATGCATGAAACCAGAAAGCCTAAGCCTGTAAACATACTATAATTACAAGAGGAATATGGCTAAATGTTGGTACTAAAGGCTACCTGTAAATAATTGTTGTAATTTGTATTCGGGGGAATTCAGCCTTCCAAGTAGCCATAAAACAGAGCTCTAATATTCTTACAGCCAGCTAAAACCATGTATATAGCCTACATAAAACACTGGAAAATAAACAAAGTTTTTCCTCCAGCAGTGTGCAGCCTGAATTTGAATACAGTCAAGTCGATTCCTTTAAATAAGTACTGAAACAGTGTCAGTGTCATTGATCCTTTCTGAGGGACTCCACTAGAAACCACATTAGTGAAGGAAGGAAGAGAAGTACTGGTCTGCATCGTCCAATTCAATGTGAACCGATACCACACCACAAACAAGATGATGTCTTAAATTCTGTCACCTTGAAGTTTGCAAGTGGTCTAGGCTATACTTAGCTTCTGCCTCCTGACTCTCATCTTATTTACTTTACTTGCTTCAATAATCCTGTTTCTTAATAGAACAAGCAAGGAAGAGCTATTTTATGTCTATGATGTTCCAAGTGGTCCTTTAAAAGTCCTCTAAAAAAAATTAGTACGTGTTTCATTCCACTGAATTGGTATATATGATATAAAAAATTGATTCTGGAAACTAATTTTCACTAATTGTTTTCTATTTGCTCTTTTAGAATTTATCAATACTTAATAATGAAAACATGGAGTTTCAAATTTATTTCTATTTCAGATTCATAGTACAATTTTAGTCCTTATTATAGAAGACCTTAAGAATGATTTAAAAGTAAATATTCCAGCACACATTCTTCATTTATATGTCAATATTCACTAATGCTGTGGACAGAAAACCATCTGTTCTCTCCATACAGTACCCTGCAGAGCTGACTCACCTGCAGAAAAGTTACAAGAAGCCGTTCTACTTGCATTCTACTACAGCTCTTCGGTACTTCTGGGAGCAGTGAGCTGCTGGCTTTTCTTTCTTGAATCCAAGTAAAACAGCAAACTGCTAGAAATGTAAGTATACAATTCAGTTGCCTTGCCTAATAACAACATTCCCAACTATTAAATATTGTCATTTCTAGTACCTTTTTAGATGGCCAACTTTTTGGACAAATTTTATTTAAAAGCCTAGCTGAAACCTTCTTAAAGAATAATTTTCCTCTGTTTGTATTAGATGAGTAGTAATACATTTTGAATGTGACATAGGTTTGTACAAATTTTACACTAGAAGTTTAGAAACATAGTCACAAAGGACCATTGAGATATTTTTTAAGAGTAATCCACACTCATTGGAAAAAAAAAACAAACAAACAAAATAAAATCGTTGTTTACTTGTCAGCATTGGGAACTGTAACATGAATTCTCTCACACACACCCCCCTGGGCTTGTATTACCTTTTTTTTCCCGTCATTGCTTGATAAGCTGACAGCAGTTGGCTGTTCTTTCAAGCTTTTATTTCCCTGACAGCTTGGCTTTCTTGTTTGGTTACATTAAAAAGGAAGAATTAGTTTCCAGCTGAACTAAGGACTAGGTTGGGAAATCCCCAGTCACACTGATTCTACTTAACTTTTCAGACAGCTCCTTGTGACAGAAGCTGAATTTCCCTTCCCGTAGGTGCAATAGCTTCAACCAGCCAAGTACCTGGGACATTCACTTCAGCAGGATTTGGCACTGAAGAACGCAACTGCATTCACTGTTCAGATATAAATGACTATTATGCCCATAAATTACATCTTCAGAAGCACAAGCATGAGCCCCTCCTGCAGTCTTTCATTCCTTCCCATTCCACACCAGAAAGGAAAACACTGCAACGTCATTCCATCATGGAGGCATGCAGCATGTGTAGTTGGCTCAAAAAAGTGCAAGTTTAAGGTAATTTCTGAGCATATTCAGCTACTCCAGTCACATTATCTCATCAGGTCATTTCTCAAGAGCCAAAAGACCATTTGGAAAAGAGCTCTAGGCAGGATGGCACAGAAGCCGAGGATAAAAGCTCAGGGGCCTGGCAGAGAGAGCAGGACAATTGGGCCAGAATTGCTGGACATGTGAAAGATGAGCTGAGACTTGACTGCAAGCCTGTAATTTCCCTCCTGGGGTAGACACACCAAGCAGAACTCATCTCCTTCCCATGATTCAGACAGTGTGGAGGAACTTAGCAAACAGTGAAAACGTGACTCTCTGTGTGAACCCATTGTCGCTCTAGACACTACGCAGTATAGCCTCCTACAGCATAGTCTTAGAAATGTTTAGGAAGAAAAACGAAAGTAAGATCTAGGATATGAACCAGTCTGCTTCCCTTCCCTCTCCCCTTCTTTAGATCAGAAAGTTGAAATTTTAAATAGGATTTCAGAAATCTATGTTCGACCAAATTATAAAAGGCTCCCGGTTTCAGTTCAACATCTGTTGCTTCCTTTGAGAGGTTTGGGGAGTTGTCAAGGGTTTTATTTTTTTAATTGAGCATTTTATTTCTTTTTAATTGCTATTGCTTTATGATATTGGTATAATTTAACACATTAGGATGATATAATGACCAGACACTGCATTGCAGCTTCATACAAGAATAGGACACAGCTGCCAGTACTTTCTGCAAGAAAAGCATTGAAAATAATAGCCTTGTGATGAAAGCACACTGAGCCGTTAATCACTTTCTAATATTCCAAGCACAGAAATATTCTTGAAATATCTGAAATTAGACACAAGAGGCAAGAGAAGGCATATTTTTTGAGTAGTCGTGTGACAACTTTGGCCATCTACCCATGTATGTGTAGAAATTGCTCTACTAGAAAGAGCACCTAGTCTTTCCCTGTTTGACGTATCTGTCAAACCCATCATTTCCATTCCAGAAGAGCAAGTGTCAAATAGTACAGAGAATGATGACTCCGGTATGTCAGTGTTTAAATCATATTATTTAGATGACTCCAGATATTGGGGAAAGTAAAGTTATAAGACACATATCCCAGAAGTGACAACTAAAGAAAAAATTAAATATCAAATTATCTGAATAGATTCAGAGACAAGAAAGTACACTTCCTTTCTATAGCTCTACTGAGAAATACTTTAAACATTAAGTCTTTTCCAGACAATTTAACCCTCTTTAAGGAAGTTGAGGCAGGATTCATCTTACACTGATAAGTCTCTTGTGCACATTACAAAAAAGAATAGTTTGGACGGAGAGTGAAAATAAAGCTTTGTGCAAAGGACAAGCATTCATTAATATAGAGAATCACAGAACTACTATGGTTGGAAGAGACCTTTAAGATCAAATCCAACCATTATCTTCTTTACCAGGGCCACTACTACTACCATATCCTTGAGTACCACATCTAGACAGCTTTTAAATACACCCAGGGATGGTGACTCATCCACTTCCCTGGTCACCCTGTCCAAGTCTTTGATAAGCCTCTCAGTATAGAAGTTTTTCCTAACATTCAATCTAAACCTCCCCTGGCACAACTTGATGCCATTACCTCTTATCCTATCAGTTGTGACCTGTGAGAAGAGACCAACATCCACCTCCCTACAACCTCCTTTCAGAGAGTGGTGGAGAGCAATAAGGTCTCCTCTCAGCCTCCTTTTCTTGAGATCAAACAAGCCCAGCTCCCTCAGTTGCTCCTCATAAGACTTGTTCTCCAGACCTTTCACCAGCTTTATTGCCCTTCTCTGGACCCACTCCCACACCTCGATGTCTTTCTTATACTGTGGTGCCCAAAGCTGAACACAATACTTGAGGTGCGGCCTCACCAGTGCCAAGTACAGAGGGACAACCACTTCTCTACTCCTGCTGGCCACACTATTCCTGATACAGGCCAGGATTCCATTGGCCTTCCTGGCCACCCGTGCACACTGCTGGCTCATTTCAGCGGACTGTCAAGCAACATTCCCCAGGTCCCTTTCTGCCCGGTGGCTTTCCAGCCACTCTTCCCCAAGCCTGTCATGTTGCCTGGGAGTGTTGTGGCAGAAATGCAGGACTTGGCACTTGGCCATGTTGAAGCCTGTATGATTGGCCTCAGCCCACCAATCCAGCCTGTCAAAATCCCTCTGAAGAGCCTTCTTCCCCTCCAGCAGATCAACACTCCCACCTAACTTGGTGTCATTTGCAAACTTACTGAGGGTGCTCCCAAGCTCCTTGTCAACATCATTGATAAAGCTGTTAAACAGGAATGGCCCCAGCACTGAGCCCTGGGGAATACCACTTATGATGGGTTTAACTCCATTTACTACCACTCTCTGGGCCCAGCCAGCCAGTGTTTGATCCAGCTGAGTGTGCACCACTCCAGACCTACGGCAGCCAGTTTTTCTATGAGGATGCTGTTGGGAACAGTATCAAAGGATTTGCTGAAGTCCAGGTAAACAACATCTACAGCCTTTCCCTCATCCACCAAATGGGTCACCTTGTCTTAGAAGCAGATGAGGTTCACTAAAGCAGGACCTGCTGCCTCACCCCAGGCAGCCCCTGCACAGACCTTCATCTACATCTTTGTTTGCGACTTCCAGAGCCCCAGACTTGCTGTGTAAGGGTAACTGGGAAGGTGAGCGAGGCCGGGAGGGGATTCTCCTGCCTCCCCACGCAGGGACCTGCTGCCTTTGCCTCAGAGTGGGGCTCCACCAACCTAACTCCCTCTCACACTCCCTGATGCTCCTTAACCTTTCCAATTCCTCTGTTTCAAGCCAGGAGGGAGGACCAGCTACCACCATCTGAACTCACCTCTGGCACCGGCAGAGCTCCCAGCGCCTGGCCCTCGCCCCCTTCTTCCCAAACCGGCAGCCTCTGTGTCGGTCGCGCGCAGGATCCGCGCCCCTCAGCTGCGCGGGAAGAGACGCCGGGACTGCCCCGCGCCGCTCCCGAAGGGCTCCTTTATGATCGGCGAGAGCGCGGGGGTGTGGTCGCGGCCAGTGCCCCTGGGCGCCGTTCCGCGTTGTTCAGCTCTGCCGTCGGGGCTGCTGCTCCGCCCGGGTTGCCTCAGGAGCCGCCGGTCCCCGGAACAGCCGAGCAGCTTTTCCGGCTTTTGACGGCTTCCAAAAGCCTCGACAGCACCCCTTTTCTCCGCGATTCTCTTCCCCAAAGCGAACTGACCGGCACTAGAGCTGGTCTCCTCAGCAAGCGTTTATTGGAATAATCTGGAGATTTAGGACAGAAAACATTAGAAATGCACTACTGGATCAGGCCAATAGTCCATCCTACCCAGTATTTGATCTCCAGTAGTTACAGCAGCAGGTGCTTCTCACTGCCAGCATACAAGCCTGCCCGCTCTCTGTTGTCTACCCCCTTTACACTGTCCTAGCGTCCACGGTGTAGATTTGGGTTTCGTTTGGGGGTTTTTGTGTAGCTTCTTAAAGGGTATCCTCCCTGCTCACTCTCATCAGTCTAGGAACCTACTGCATGCGAATAACTATCCCTATTTTTATTTTTATTTTTGCTTTTAGGCTGATGATAAAACCTGCCTCCTCATCCTCCCATCACATAAAGTCCTCAAAGCTCACTTCTGGACAAGGACAGGACTTTCTCTTATGCATCTGAACTGATCTGCTACTTTCCTGAAGTGGCCTCTGATTGTAGCACTGCAAGATTTGGTCAACAACAGTTGAGTATTCATCACTGCCCTCATGGGTTTTGAGCCTCAGCCACGTGGCCCCCTCCTTAGGCCTCTCCACTTTACACTGAGCATTCTTGCCCTTTCCTCATAACATCTGTTCCAAGTTCTTAACCAATTTAGCTGCTCTTCTCTACCAACTTTACCATTGCTATATCCTTCTTTCAGTCACAGGAAACACAAGTCCCGCTAGCAGACCAAGGACTTGGGTGAGGGCCAGCAGACAGGCAGTATGTTTGCAGAATAGCAGCAATCTGGGAGGAGGCAATACTGGGCCCCTTGGAGCATGCTACATCACGTCCTGTCCAAACACGAGACTGCCAAGAGCAAAGGAAGGTGAACTTCTGTTTGAGGAAATACACATATTTTCCTATTTTATTATATAAAAAAACCTTTGAGGATGGGGCTGTACAGGTTCTCCATCCTTTCCCAATGAGTCATAAATGCTAGACTTTAACACGCCAGGTGTATGTCTGCACCGTGCATTGCTATTTCTTGACTGTCAAAAGTTTTCCTGCTGTTTTGATCTTGAAAGCATGATGAGCTGAAGTGGGAAAAATAATGTCTTAAATTAAAACCTTGCATATCCAAACTTGTCTTGCCTGTTGGATGAACTCCAACTCAACTCTGCAACTTTCTTTCACACTTTTGTTCAATACATTTCCTATAGTAAGTCAGATGATTAACTTCGTATATGTATTTTCTCATAACAAAGCCTCTCGGCCTGCTGTCATTCCTGACTTCTAATGTTAAGACAAATTCATTAGGGGCACAAAAGTCAAGTCCCACAGTATCGTATCCTTTCTGATACTGCATTTTCAAGTCTTAGCTTGCCCTTCTTTATGGGAGATTCCAAAGGATATAGTAAAGTAATATCAACTTTTCCAAAAAATTACAAATTAAATTGACTAGCACGCAATCAATTACAAATGATTCAAATGCATTTGTAATACACGGATTGAAATTCATGCTGCATTACTCAGTCACTCAGCTTATTCGTACGGGAATAATGAAACCATCATCTGACTTGCATATTAACTAGTCCAAAAGAGATCAAAGTACACACCTGACTTTCGCCTAACATTTTTAGATCAAGCTGTAAGTTTCAAGATTCTGATCAATTTAAGAGGAAGGTGATTTGCAAAACTAGCCACCAGAGCCCTACTTGTAAATAGTGTGAATGTAATTAAAAATTTGATTCCAGCTTTGAGCATTCATGCTTTAAAAATGCATTTTCCACACTTTTTATTACAAAAGAAAATATTAAGCATTTTTGGACAAAGGTTGTTACACTCAAATTAAGACCAGCTTTCAATTCAAAATCCACTGGGCATATTGTAATAATTCTGAAGTATAACTGAAAATTGGTTTTCTTGTAGAACTTAAATTTTGTACTTAATTTGAAGTAGGGTGTTTTCCGTGTTGACTACCACACAGAAAAGTAAATACACTTGAACTAAGATGAAAGAATGATCAATCTTTATATTCTTTATCAAATTTGGAAGTTTGATCAGACTTTCCATAAATTTTCTGAACATCTACCTTTTATGTGACAGCCAGTTTACATTTACCTTACTGTTGGCTGTAACTGTCACCCAGAGACAACAGTCACACATGCAGGCCATTTCTTGGAGGTGTCTTACGACAGTGTTTGATTCAAAGCACAGTGCAGGAGAGAAGTTGTAAATATATACATATTTTTGGCTGTTAGAACATTTCAGAAGTCTTGTAAAACAGCAATATAAATGCAAAACAACTACTGAGTCACCTTCTTAAAAGGCCAGTAGATCTGTATTTTGCTACTGCATGAAGCAGACTGTACCACTGTATTCAAAATGTTTGCTCCCTCTACTTCCATCTAATAAAACTGATATCAACACTTCCATCCAAAACACGTGATGGATTTTGGAAGAATAAATCACATCATGACATCTCAGTGAAGCAATTCCCAACTGATGGTTTAGAAGGCACCATTTTATTACAAGATCTTCTGATGATAGTCTCAACTACAGGAAATTAAAAGGCAGAAGACAAAGCCAATAGTATTTCTCAGAGTGTTACTGGCTCATGATTGCTGCTTGTGAAACAAAGGAGCACGAGAACACTGTCACAGGGAGCATTAACTCATCGACTCACCAGGTATCTCATCTGTGTGATCGGGTATAGAAGAACACTATTCAGATATACTTCTTTTGTAAAAATTTTGCTGTTATAACTCAAAACGTTTTGGTGCCAAAATACTTTGCAGCAAGAAAGGAAACCACTGCTAATAACAGTACAGGAGGATTTGTGAAATAACTCCTCCTGAGATTTAATAATTAATCCAAAGCAATCACCTCCAAGAGAATACATTGAGGATATCTGAAATTTCTATCCACGATTGTAGCCGTGCTTCTATGTCAAAACTGGTCTCAAAGCTGAATTCTGTTCTAAAATACGACTATGAATAAATGTCTTACATGCCATAGGAGAAATGACTCTTGTGTATATGGGTCAGGCTCTATCTGCTACTGGAGACTCTGCATGGTACATACGTAACAAGCCACACTGGTGAGAGCCTTGTTTTGGTCCTGCTCTGTATTTAATAGGGATAATGCAGAATGTCACTATCCTTTTGCAACTAGACACACTACTGCAATTTGCATATGTTTTATTCAACTAGCTAGTTATGAAGTTAGCACGAACTTACACAACAAAAAAGAAGAGTTTTCCCTGAACAAATTACAAATGCAGGACACCAGAGAAAAACAACTCTAAATGAAAAATTTCTCTTTGCTGAGACAAATACTGAACTGCATTTCCTATTCACTAAAGATAAATGCCACTTTTACTCAGTCTGCTTAGTCAACATGACCAAACAAATACATTTTGTGGTGATAGTTTATAACTTTTTTGTTAAACACTAAAAGATCATATACACCTGTTCAGACAAAACCTGAACAGGCCAGTTTGCAAGAGAATTTTCAGATTTTTTTCTTCTCTTTTTTCCGCCCAGGATCATTTAAGCCACAGTTTCAAATCAGACAGCTTTTCTTTATGTATCATTGAAAAATAAATAAATAAATAAATAAAACACAAGTTCGGGCTTGCTTAAAGGGTACCCAGTCAGTGAGGAAGATTATCTAACTGATTTGCACAGACCGCTGTGCTTTGTGTCAAAAGGAACATAGGAGATCCCACCTTTGAGTTTAACTGATCATACAAAGCTTGAGGAGCCTTTGTGAGAGGACAGGGCTCAAAACCGAACTTTTGACAGACAGGTCAGGCACTTGCAGTGTAAGCAGAGACTCAGAGGCCAAGTAGCTTCTGAGCAGCAAGGAAACACAGAGCTACACCACAGAGGTGACGAAGAAGAGATTTTCCTGGAGACCTGAGTTTTTTGGTTTCTTTTGTTTTTTAAATTGCCAGATATATCACAAGTTTGAGCGAAAGGATCCATCCTGCAAATCTCCTGACACAGAAGCAGGAGGTATGAAGGCAGTTTATTTCAAAGCGCTTTTTATTTTACTGTCTTGCCCTGCAGAACTGTGTTTCTGCATTTTCAGTAATTTTACCTTAGTTTGCATTCAAACAAAACCTGGCTTTATAGATTTAAAGCCTCCCCATGGTTTTTGACAGGGCAAACTAATCTCCCGTCTTTGGGCTATGTGGGGAGCCTGCCACACAATCCCAGAAGTATCGCTACACAGGAGGTGATGAAGGAGTCACGAACTTTGAGTGAAAGAGTTAATAGAAAACACATTGCTGGGAGCAGGTGGTGGTACATTAGTAGCTTCTTTCAATTTGGCATCCTCTGTATTGGGACATACATTTCTCTATCTACTCTTGCATGCTCTGAATCTTAACCTCCATTCTTGCATAGCAGTGAAGCTTAGCAAGAGAAGTTTAACCACAGACGAGGATCTCCGGCCTGATGGAGATGAGGTTTTCTCCCTTGAAAATAACATGGAATAGGTGCTGTAACAAGTGTTGTAACAGGTGATGCAGTGGATGATTTGATACTTCAAAAATAGCACCTGCAAGCCTATGAGGTAAGTGGAAATTAAAATTTCACTGTCAGTGCTTAGTTTCACGTTCCTTTATACAGTGACATGGCTCGACGCATTTCTTTTTCTTGGCAGCACTTTGCACCCCTTTATACCGTGACACGTTGTTGTTTACTATAACATATAAGAAATATTTTTGGATTGCCAAACACATTATTCCTCAGGTTATATTTCAGCATATTTGAAGCCGACAGAGAAGTAGATCTACCAAGACTCACTGAATTTAATGAGAAAGCTGCTTGGTAGTTTCATGGTTAGTGGGCAGGGCAGGAGGGTCGAGCATTTGACTGAACAAAAGATAGTGGTAGCAATACAGCAGTCATTGCGTCCTTTACATCCACCCCTGCTTCCCAGAGTATGTATGTTTGTTACTTTTTTACCAGTATCATGGATAAGAAACACTTACTTTGTATATCATCGTCAGTTACAGATTCTCTAAACTACAGTTGGTTTGCATTGCAGATGGGTGGCTTTGAGATGGGTTTTGGGTTTGTTTCCCCTCTCCCCCCTATCTTTTTTTTTTTTTCCTTGCCAATTATCAAGCTATCAGCCAGCTGTGAAAATTGCTTCTGGAATTCACCAGATGCAAGTTTATAGTTTAAAATCTTCTTGGTCTCCAGCATGCACAGGGCCCATCTGCAGGAGGCAAGCCTGTCAGTCAAGAGTTAGTGAGGTTCTGCCTCTGGATAGAGGCCCTCAGGAGGCAGTTGCTAAAGGCACCAGACCAACAAGAACTGTTCAGCTGGCATCCAGAGGAAAAGCAACAGCATTTCCATCCCATCCTCCTCTTCTGTGAAAATCTGCTCCTGCAAAAGGGTTAGTGGAACAGAAACTAGTAAGTGTTAAGTACTAATTATACAGTATAAGGGAGCAATGGAAAGATGGGGTCAGTTGTTTTGGAGGAGGAATCTGAGTTTTCGCTTTTTTTTTTCTTTAAAGATAAAACAATTAGAAGATTGACACTGAATTAAAGCCAGGATTTCATATCATATGGTGAGTGCTTCAGTTTTATTGCTACAAAAGCAGGGATGTATTAAAAAAAATACCATTTTTTCATTAACAATATATAGCAAGTTCAGATTTTAAATCCAATATCTTTTTTTTTTTTTCTGGACCTGATTTAGTGAAAGCTTATCAGTATCTCTATCCAAGAGCATACTGTCTCTGAAAAATGCAGGTTGGGCAGGTTCATGCTGTTTGAACAAAACTTCTGCACCCTGCCATTTGGAGCAACAGCTTTGGGTTTGACGACTGGGAGCTTGGGTTGGTTTTTTAGAAAAGAAAACCCACTTTTTTTTTTTCTTTTTTTTTAAAATAAAGCTACTTAATCTCTGCTGCTACCAAGCAAGGAGAATTTTTGAACCATGTAAACCAGTAGTGATACGGTGTTCAAAATAAGCAGCTATGAGGTAAAATTATTCACTATAAAAAACCTGTAAGGATTTCCCTACAAAAATCAGGGGGGAAAAAAAAACAAACCAAAAGGCAGAGCATTGCTTTTAAGTCTCTGGTGATGTGAGGGAAGCTCTGCCAGCTCTGAGGGTGATGAGGCCACGCATAGAGCAGCGAGTCGGTCCTGAAGACATAGGACTTCAGAAAGTGGCAGATCTCTGGTTGTCTTGCAGCCATCCCTCCACAGCACCTCCTGGATCTGCAGGTTCAACACATGCCTCCCTTCAGCCCATGCTACCATGTTGTTTACAGCTTCCATCCATATATGTAGAGAACAAAAATGAGAGGCCAGGAAAGCTCTCCAGCCAGCACAGGGCCATAGCACAGAACATCTTCTCTTTCATTGCACAGAACACTGATACCTGTCAGGGCCATGGGACACTAATAAGCTCAGATGATCCCAAGCAGCCTCACCCGGAGCATCCCCCACACCCATGGCCCAGGAGCTCTATTTAACCTCTGCCAGGAAGTCTCAGTTCTTGCCTGGGCCATGTCAGAGGATTGCTGGGTTCTGGCTGAGCCATAGCCCCTACCTGACCACGGAGCACCTCGATGCCAGGCTGGGCATTGACTCGCTGCCTTGACCTCAGCCTGTCCCTAATAACCCTGCCTGGTGATTTCTGGACCTGACCTTAACTTGTGGTATGATTTCCAGGCTTGTTCTTACTCTGGCTTCCTCACTGTGGTATTTTCTTATAATGTAGGCTTCTGGTTCAGTCTGGCTGTTGATTCCAGGTCTGTCTTGCTTACCTTGCTGGGAGTGGTAGGACAAGTCTAAGATAGGGAAGTCTGTGCCCTACAGGCTCTGAGGTGCCCTTTAGCTTCTGACTGGCTTTCCTTTAAGCAGCACCATAAGTAGCTACTTTCTGGTAGTAACTTGCTGTACAATAATATTTGCTGTTGCAGCATATTGCTTCCAGGTGGGGCACAACATTACTGGAACTTAGCTGAGAGACAGCTGTGATATTATAATAGGAAGGTGATTTCGTTACTACTTGGTTGGGGGAAGCTTGAGGGAGTATACAATCTCTTTCATTTCTTTAGGCAGCATGCTATAATGACACAAATTTTACTGAGAGTATGTGCTTATATATATATACATGCATGCACTTAACCAGCACAATTTCCATGACCTTCTAAAATAACTTGCAATTTCAAAATCTAATGGTTGAGATCAGCTCATGCATTTATACTGCTTCACTGAGCTAAGCAGAAATGCATTAATGGTTGTAGAAAATAAAATTTTGTATATCAGGGAACAATAAGTGCGTAGGGTACAATTACTATGGGGATAGTGCAGACTGTTTCAGTTACCAGTTAGCTGGGTCTAGAATGCTAGGAGAAAAAAAAAAAATTATCTTAATATCAAATCTTAAACAAGAAAAATACTGAAATATTATTGTGGCAATTCCCAGAAAATACTCTACAGGCCTTGGTTGTGTGAACATTCCACAGCAATAACGCGGTATGCTCAGTACCTCAGGATACTGCTAACAGTGCTTCCTTCTGCTAGGAGTTCTATCACGTCTTGATGTTTAAAAAGGGACCTAAAAGTGTGTAGCAGCATGCTGAATGTGCTCTGACAATAAAATACTTCTGTACCCAAAGCACTTAGTTGCCAAGAAAGATAATCATATGGTCGTATGTAATGTGACATTAATTCCATATTTATAATATATACTCTCTGCTGCATCAACAGCTGAACAAAAGTTTCAACTTCCATCAATACATAGCCTTCCATTGTTTATAACATATGGCAACAGATTTCTCATATTATACTGGGCAGCCAGCCCTTACTGGTTTGTCCAAATCTTGTCCCAAGACTGCCAACCAGAGCTTTTCTGCACAATCTCTGCATAGCTCTCTAACATCTGCTTGGGCGAGCTTCAGTATCAGCAAAAGTTAGTCCTGTGCCATTTTATTAAATTCTTCAAGGCAAGTGGTTAGCATTTCTTCTAGAGCAGATGGAGCCTAATATGATATAATATCTCTCACATTTAAACCTCATCCATTTGATAGACTCCAGCGTGATGACCAACACGTGAGGCCCATTGTTATTTTCTTCTGTCTCTGTTCCTGCTTTGGCATGGCACGCTACACCAGCTGGAGACGGAGCTGGTTGATGGAACCTCGAATGTTCTTTACTTTTCTGCACCAAGCAGCAAAAATCACCCGTGCCCCGCACCTTATTTACCCAGGTCAGTGAACAACAGGGCTGTGGCATTCAGCAGGGCTCCTCAGCAGCAGGTAAGCTTACCTGAGCATATAGAGATGAAGAATTAGGGCCCCACTTAGCTTACCTAGGATGAGATGGCTCAAAACTCTACTTGGGCCTTCCTCTTCAGTCCTGCAGCACCGAACTCAGTCCCCTTGGATACTTAGTCTTGATGCTGTTAGAGGCTAATTCAGTCACAAAGGAACATTTTAGCTGGATCGTGCTTGTGTTTTGCCTCTGAAAGTCAGTGCAGTTGATGGAAACCTGGCACAAGCTCTGGTTTCTGGCCATGTTCCTGTGCCCAGGTGGATTCTCAGGCAGACAGAGTTGTTCATCTTGGATTTTTACAAGCTGAAACATTTCTTCCTGCTTATTATTAAACACTCCCTGTAACTGCAAGTATATAAATATATAATATATAAATATAATATATGAATATATAAATAAAATATAANTGAACCTGAAAAACCCTCTATCCTTTCCAGTGCAAGCTGTTCCCATGTGCAACAGACTAGGGGGGAGCAGGATGTGCCCATTTAACTTATACTGCTGATACTTGGTGTCCTACATTCTTCTTAGTGGGTGTGGAATGTGGGAGGGGAGGGTGCTCTCAGCTTTGCCAACCTAAAATCTGGGAGGTTTTGGACTAACTTTCACAACCTCTGGCCAGCTGAGCCCACGGAACCAAGTTTGGACCAGCCTTGTGTTCTGTGCATCTCTGTCAAAGTGAGAGAATTTTCTCAGACTGCAGGGAACATCAGAGCAGGTTTTTGCCCTGTGAAATACAGAACACACATTCAAGTGAGAGAGGCTGACTATACCACTTCAGATTAATAGAAGTCATCTTAACCTCCAGCTGATTCAAGCTGAAATTTTGGAGGTGAAAGGCTTATCATTAAGATACCAGAAAATGTCATACAGCCATAACTATAACAATGGCATTCTTTTCTTTTTAGAATTAATCTGATACTTTGTACAGATTTCTGAATGTTATCCTGGTATTCACATCTGAGGGCACATTTTCTGTGGGCAGGTAGAAATGTGGTACCTCATTTGTCCAAAGTGGCCTTCTTTGTGCTAACTGGGAAGTTACTCAGTGACTCACCTTTGATAAATGAATACCACTGTCCTGGTTTGAGTTAGAACAGAACTAATTCTGTTTGGCAACTTTACTTTTCAGCTCAGCCTCTTCTAACTAACTGCATTTTCTGAAGTTAACGGCCCGTTTTCACAGACTGTCTGTTTCTAGCAGTGATAATGCCCATTTAAAGTTACTAAGCAGTGGTGTGCAGACCAAGGTCACTGCTAGATCTTCTGTAACGTGTTGGGGGATGCAGAAAGTAAAAGGCTGCCCTTGTGGGGAGGAGTGGACAGGACAGGTGACCCCAAAGTGACCAATGAGGGATTCCATCCCATATACATCATATTCAGTATAAAGCTGAGGGATCATGAGGGTCAAGATCTCTTCTTCAATGGCCAGCATCAGTGGAGGATTCTGTCTGTTCTGCCTTTGATCCCAATCCATGTGTTCCTGAATCCAGTTCCAGAATCCAGCTCCTGAATCCAGTTCCCGTCTGCCACCGAGCCCAGTCTGGGATTTCCCCAGTGCCTGCTCCACAGCATCAGCGGTGATGGTGACATAACTGCCATCAGGGGGGTTTGGGTTCCATATTGGGTTTGTGTATATTTGTTTATATCCCAACCTATTATTATTATTTTCATTAAAGCTGTTATAGTTCTCTTTTCTAATTGATAGGTCTCTTTCCCTTATTCCCTTTATCTTCTCCTTTGGGGACGGAGAGGAGTGAACAGAGAACGTCTGTTACAGGCCTAGCAGGCTGCCCTGACCCTAAACCTTGAAAACCATGAAGCTCTTGCGATACCGTTCTGTTCCAGAAATGTCAGCTGCAATTTTCTATAGATTCAATGACCCTAAATGATATTACACTTTCTGCCTGGTAAATAATTGATTTTTGTCTGGTAAAGCAAATGGAGCAGGAAGATTTCTGGTGCATGACTCTTGAGGCTGCTGTGTATTTTCTTAGGTCTAGGCAATGCTAAACCAATTTTAAAAATATATATTCAGTACAAGCTCAAGCAGGTCATATATTCCACACATGAAAAACAAAAAAAAAATTAAGTATACTTTCAGAATGAAGCAATTCAGAGGGTTAATTTCCCATTGTGAGTCTTATGATTCTGAAAAGCCAGTAGACCACAACAATGTAAACCGATTTAATTTTTCCTAACATTTAGTTAGGCTTTGTTTGCATTATGCACAAATATAATAAATGTTGGAAGAATTAGCTTGCAGCTAATCTGAGTTCTGAAGTGTGTAATATATTGTATTCTTAATCAAGTAACAATGATGAAATTATTCCCTTAGTTTCTTAGAACTTTCACTATAAAACTGAGCTACCCATTTGCCCTTGCAATGTAAGGAGGCACAAACAAGGGTTAGTGGATATTGCTCTGTAGATCTTCCTATTGCTGTATCTACAATGGAAGTATTGAACACTTTTGAGTGCCACAGCCAGAACACCCTTTCACCGCCCTTTCACTTGTTTTCTGTCTTTAAGATGTGCTGTAGAAGATAAACTCAACACAAGAAATCTCTAGTGTAGTAATGTCAGAAGTTAAATCTAGAATTATTTCTATATTAAAAAATAGCATAGAATTAAACAGTAATGTAAGATCAACTGACACCAGATTAAAATGCAGGACTAGGGCACACAAAATAAATGCTGGCTTGTCTGGAACCCAGTTCTGTTGGTCTTAAATCTAGCAGCATTTTTCTTTTTTTAACAGATTTGCTAGAAATAAACATGTTGCTCAGACTGAATACAAAATTATTATATGCCATTCCAGCACTTCCAAGAATGTCACTATCACTTGCTGTGTGCATTAGCTGCCAGATGGACCCGAGGTATCTCCCTCAGACCAAGACTTCTTAATTCCCAGATTTCTGTAACTTCTGCACAGGACTGCTGTACCTCTGCTCTAGGACTACAGCACCACAGATATCTTCACTTCTTTATTGAAAAGGAAGTATTCTGGGACATAGGTGTGGCAATCAGAAAACTCAAACGATGGTGGCTATGACAAGCCTTTGTAGTTTCCATATTCAATACAAAACACCTCATTTAAAACAATTCTGAAACTGTATGTAATGGAATTTTCAAGTGAAATATATGTAGTAGTATAAAGTGCCGAATTCTGCAATTCTTTTCCTACTTCTACCTCATTTTCATTCATCTTCACTCTTCACTAATCCAAATCAATGTTATTTGAACTGGGAAAGCACATTAAGAGCTATCCTCACAGAATAAGAGAAAATGCTGTACCAATTCAGTTCTCATTTACACCACTGAAAATGTAGTAATTTGCATAAATGCTGTGATGACATCTTAGGAAAATATCCAGTTTGATAACAATATGATACCAAGTTTTTTATTTGCATATGTAAGTCTATGCTTTTTCAGCTATTTCCATGTTATACATTACTGTATGAGTTATGTCCGGTGCAACAAATAATCCATACGGATTACATATCAATGAAAACCAGTAAAAATTGCTTACATTGGTTTTATGTGAGTCAGGTTCTCAGCAATGTAACAAAAAGCACGATCATACGTGAGCTTCTGATTATCATCCGTTTCAAGATCTACCTTACATACATATCCTTGCTAATGACGCCTAAGTGCATAAGCAGTGATTAAAAAGGGCCAGTTACATTAAAATTACCTCTGAAATTTGAACAGATTTTTCAATAAAACTGTTTTCTGCCATTTCCTGATGTCTAGACATCCACATACTTAGAAGTGGTGAAAACACTAGGGGCTAGGCATTGTGCTATATATTACCTGTGTCTGTACTGAGCTAATTTGAGTTTATAGTAGACAAGTTTTATTCACTTTTTAAAGCCAAGGTATTTCTTATATTATTTCTAAGAATTCATTCTTCTAAGGGGTTACAATGTAGTCTGTTCTAAAATGGCTAACATTACATAAATACAAAGAGCACAAGTCCGTTCTTCTTTCTTTTGTATTTTTTTCAGGTAGATTAAAAAAAAAATTCAAATAGTTAAGCCAATGATATCTTTATATCTTTGTCGTTAAGTGCTAAACTGTCCTTTTTCCTGTATAGATATGAATAGATGTGGTCTTGCTGCTGGTGATATTTGCTCTGTGGGAAAGAACCTGAAATAATGTTCTAAACGCAAATAGAGTACAGATGACTTGGGCCTTTTGAAAATAACTCTCAATATTGATTCACTTCAAGAATAAAGCCTATAGGACTGATTGAAAGCCAGCCACAAGCACAGAGGAACCAGTGCAGATTTTTTGCACAAGTGGCTTGAAGGCTCTAATAAATGTCAGCTGCAGACAGCAGATAGTGGGAATTACCCTGCAGCATGCATCTGCCTCCCACTCCCAAACCTTTTTTATTCCAGCTCCTGAAGACATTCAATTTGGTTTAAAAACACCCTCTTCCTTTTGTAGGTGAGGATTTTGAAAGTGAGGATGAAATCTTTGTTTAATAAAGTAATCATCTAAGTGAGATAAAAAGAGAATGGTAACAAGCATTTTAAGAAAACTTTCACCAATGTTAAGGGGTTAGGTACCTGCACTGCTTAAATGCAGCCAGCAAATTACATACTTTGGTTCCTTGAACATACCTCTACAGCAGAAAAGGGTGGGATTTTTTCAATAAAAAGACTTAGTGTGAACCTAATTGGCTGGCCCACCACTATGGAGAGAGCACATTGTCTTGAGAGCTTTTTGTAGAAACATTAATCCATCTTAGTTAATATTTAGTATGTAATCATCTCCTTTTAACTTCCCATAGTTAACTTTCCGTAGTTAAACCTAACCACCTGGTCTGTTTGCTTCTCACAGTGTAGGCACAGTTAAAAATCTATCTGTACAATGTCACAGTGTAAGCACATACACCCACGGGACACGCATATTGCTGCCCAACTGGGAGTCATGTTGAAAGACTGCACAATACCAGTGGTCACACTAAGATATAGTAAAATATTTATTACTTTAAAAAAAAAAAAAGGGGGTCTGATCCAGTTAAAATCTTTTTCAGCAATCCAAATAGTCTGCTACAGGGAAAATGTCCTGGTTTGAGTTAGAACAGAACAATTCTGCTCAGTGATTTTACTTTTCAGCTCAGTTCCTTTAACTAACGGCACTTTCTGAAATTAGCAGCCTGTTTTTGCCGGCAGTGGCTGCTTCTGGCAGTGAGAGTGCTCCACGTTTACAGTCAGTACCAGGGACTGGTGTGCAGACCAAGGCCGCTGCTAGATCCTGGGTACCACACTGAGGGGTGCAGAAAGTAAAAGCTGCACTTGCAGGGAGGAGCAGACAGATCTGCTGACCCAGGGGCTATCCCATCCCATAAATGCTGTATTGGGCTGCTGGGGGCCCTTGCCAGGTTGCTCTCGGCTCAGGGGCTCTTGCTCTTGCTCGGATTCTTCCTCATTCCTTCAACAGCTGGAATCCAAGGAGGACTCTGTTTGTTCTGCCTTCAATGCTGATCAGAGTGTTCCTGAATCCAGTACAAGAATCCAGTACCAGAATCCAGCTCCTGAACACAGTTCCCATCTGCTGCTGGGCCCTGTCTGGGACTTTCCCGGTGCCTGCTCTACAACATCAGTGGTGACGGTGACGTACTTGCCATCAGGGGTGTTTGGGTTTGATACTGGTCATGTATATGTTTGTATATATTCCATTTTATTCTTATTATTTTTCTATTTTCATTATAAGCTGTTCTAGTTTCCTCTTCTAATCAATAAGTTTCTCTCCCTTATTCCTTTTCTCTTCTCCTTCAGGGAGAGAGGGGTTTAACAGAGAGTGTCTGTTACAGGTAGTGGGTTACCCTGACCCTAAACCATGGTAGAAACAGAAACAGAATCCAGCCTGAGACATGCTTAGACAGAAACAACGGCAAGAGGACACACAGTGTAAATGTTGTGTGGCTGAATTCAGAGATAAAGTTTCCGGCTTCTCTGAGCGAAGTTTGATCAGGAAGATTTTGATACTTTTCATGATCAAATTCAATCTGGGATCTTGCATAAAGGGCTGAGAACATTGCCAGCGCATCACTGATATGGATGACTGGTGGAAAATATCCAACCTGCTCATACTGATGTCTTCCTTGTGGGGTGGAAACTGAAAGTCAAGCATCAGTTTACCTGACAAATACCTGTTTGTTATAACAATGTTGTGTTCCCAGTGCTATATCACCTGTATACCATAAAACCAGCAGATACTAAATTCAGTAGATTTCTTTCAGATTTTGGCATGGTGGATAGTAGTGTTACAGGCACATCAGCAAGTATTAGGACCCCATACAAGTTTATAGATGAGCCCAGCTGAAAAAGAGTTTTTCAGGCAAATTTTTTTTTTCCTCTTTGTTTCTAGTTCCCGTTGACCACATGTGATAGAACAGAATAGTAGTGCCTGCTAATGGAAATACAGTTTTTAACATCCTAAAATCAGTCCAGTAGATCAGCTCAGTTCCTGAACTGACATGATAAAATCTACTTTAAATTCAACATCACTCAGCAGTCTAAGTACAGGTAAGAAAGGAGACTTCTGCAGAGACACTGCTACTAACACACTCTACTCTGCCAAATAATGGTTTTAGTGGTCACTTTGAATGTATGTTTACATTAATATTAATAAGATATATTCATTATATCAAGCATGGAAATTAGAGCTTTTCCTCTAAGAGTCTGTTGAGCTTCTTCAGAGCAAACTGTGTACACCAGAAACAGTTATAAAGCACAACGTTCAGACTGACTGAGCTTCTATAGCAAATAAAAACATGATTTAATAAAAGAGTTTCAATGGAGCAAAGCCTCATCCTTGAATGGGCAGAAAAAATCTGGCAGTTTTTCCAGGATCATTAACCAGGCTTGTAAGAAGTACTGCTGAACGGGAGAAAAAAAATGGCGATTGAAAGCTGGCTGTTAAAGAATGCAGTCTTGTTTTGGATTCCTACACGGCAGGCTTTTCTGATTGTGTATCTCTTTACTCTGATGGAATTGCTGCGGACAGATGAAGATCAAGGAGGAGCAAAACCAACCAACAAACAACAGAAAACCACCATCGGAAAAACTCAAGACGTAATATGTGTTTCAACTAGCGTTTGTAATTCTGCTGTCCCCAGGGGGAATAGGGAAACAGTCACGTTTCCCCATGCTAATGACCACATTCAGAGGCTGATTTGGGAAGAGGAGACAAACAAGGTGCCTGAACAATCTGACACAACACAATCTGTTGGGGTACAGAAAGAAGTGCTATTAATTTGCCAGAATATAAAACCTATTGTTTAATCAGAAAAAGACAATAGAGGAAATGAAAACTTAACTGCTATTGGTAATGAAACTTTAACAGCAATGTAAATCCAAACCAAATAAAAGCTGCTGTTAATATTCAGGGCAGAATGTAAAACAACAAGGAAAGTTGGTGAATTTCTCTGGGAAGAGAAGCAAGAACTTAGGCAATAGAAATTCAAAATTCAAAGTGGATTAAAAGAGATGTCTGAAGTTTAAGAGAAGAGTGACCTGAGAGTTTAGCTGCAGATTAAATCTCAGAAGGTGTTTGGAGAATGAGAGCAATCCAGTGCTTCCTAAAGCGAGGCAGCCCTTCACAGACTGTTTTAAATTAACGTTACAGAGTACAGCCAAAAGCTGCCATTTCAGGAAACTAAAACAAAGGTGATGGATTTCTTGAAGTATTAATTTTGTCTTTAAGGAAGAGATACATTGTAGCAAGAAGGCAGTATTTGCAGTAAAACACTGCACTAAATTGTTTCCAAGTCAGCCTATACTGCACTTCTAGCAACAGGCAGCATTATTTTTCTGTTGTCCGCAGCTCTGAGTGGGCACTGGTACATTCAAAATCTCCAGCCACAAAAGCAAGCAGTGCTTGCACCTTTCTGAAAGGGCACATGTCCCATTCATAAACATGAAAAATATCTTTGGACAAAACCGTGAACCATCTCAGAATGGTATTGTTTGTCTCACCCCACAACAGCCATTGAGCTCTGAGCAGCAAGGTTACTGCTTGCAGCTGGCAGCCAGCAGCTGAGAGGAGAGGGTGTCTCTTGGAAGAGGGATGGTAGCTGCAGGACTGAGAAGTGCTCTGATGGGATTAATCATCAATAAGGAACTGGTAGAGTGCTGCCAGGTCATGACTCTAAGGAGTAAAAAGGAGGAGGATTACAAGAACGGAGTGTGAATATCCCGTTTTCTGCCTGTTACACAAAATAGGAGAGCTTTCCTTTTTGCTGTGGTAGCTCAGGGCATTCAGGAGATGTTCTAGCCACTAGGAATTGCCTTAGAGGAAAAAGCAACAGCTGAAAAGCAGAAGCAATGGCAAGTGCTAATCACTGTGTGCTAAAGACACAGAGTTTTTAGATGGTATGATCCTATTTCTTTTTGAGAGAGGGAGGTTTAGGGAGTGGAAATGAAAGAAATATTCAAGGACAGTCATTAAAGCTCTAAATGACAAAGCCACTACCCACCTAATGTATCTGATGATCTGACTTATAATAACTGCGATAAAACGTTGGCAGGCAGAGGCCATCCACAAACTGTTAGCTGACTGAGAGAACAATTTAACTTTTGACACTGTCCCGTATGACATCCTTGTCTCTAACTTGGAGAGGCGTGGATTTGATTGTTGGACCACTTGGTGGCTAATTGGTGGAATTGGCTGGCTGGTCACACTCAAACAGTTGCTGTCAACAGGGTCAATGTCCAAGTGGAGAACAGTGATGAGTGGCATTCCTCAGAGGTCAGTATCGGAACAGGCTTTATTTAACATCTTTGTTGGTGACACGGACAGCGAGACCGAGTGCACCCTCAGCAAGTCTGCAAACGACACCAAGCTGTGTGGTGTGGTCTACACACTGAAGGGAAGGGATGCCATCCAGAGGGACCTGGACAGGCTTGAGAGATGGGCCCATGCTATCCTCATGAAGATCAACAATGCCAAGTACAAGGTCAAATACAAGTACAAATAGAGGCAGGGTGATGAGTGGATTAAGAACAGTGATGCAGAGAAGGACTTGGGGTTGACAAAAAGCACAACGTGAGCCAACAATGTGAGTTTGCAGCCCAGAAAGCCAATAGCACCCTGGGCTGCATCAAGCATGGCCAGCAGGCTGAGGGAGATGATTCTCTCCCTCCACTCTTGTGAGACACTCCGTGGAGTACTGTGTTAGCTCCAGGGTCCTAAGCATAAGACAGACACAGACTTGCTTGAGTGGGTCCAGAGGAGGGCCACAAATATAATCAGGGGCCTGGAGCACCTGCCCTATGAGGACAGGCTGACAGAGTTGAGGTTATTTAGCCTGGAGAAGAGGAGGCTCCGAGGAGACCTTATAGTGGCCTACCAGTACTTAAAGGGGATGTAAAGGAAAGCTGGGGAGAGTAGCAATAGGACAAGGGGTAATGGTTTTACAATGAAAGAGGGTAGATTTAGATGAGATGTTAGGAAGAAATTCTTTACTGTGAGGGTGGTGAGGCACCAGAAGAGGTTGCCCAGAGAAGTCATGGATGTCCCATCCCTGGAATTGTTTAAGGCCAGGTTGGATGGGGCTTTGAGCAACCTGGTCTAGTGGAAGGTGTCCCTGCCATGCAGAGCGGATGGACTAGATAATCTTTAAGGTCCCTTCCAACCCAAAGCATTCTATGATACTATGATTATATGATTAAGTAGTAAAAGCACAACTCCAAGAAGTACTGACTGAAAGAGAAGGCAGTACTCCATTTTTCTTCCTCTTCTAAGAGTGCACCTGTATGTGCATTAGTTTCTTATTTAAAGCACTGTCGTTATCATCAGAACCTTGAGCACAGGCCACTGATGAAGATAAAATATTGGAGATTTGATCTTCTCTGGCAGTCCTCTGTCAGGGAAGAGTCCCTTCCCTATCCATTTCTCAAGAACAGTAATTTTGCTCAAAATTCAACACACACATATCAAAGCTTTATTAAAATGTTTCTGTCTGAGCAGTACATCAAAACACTGCAAAATGTAAGGCTGACAAAAGGAGAAGATCCATACATGAGCCAGTGACAGTAATTGTCAGGTTTAACAGGGATGAAAGGTTATATGTTATATTCCCCATCTCTATTTTCCAAAGAAAGTATTAATCTATGTGGGGTTTGTTCTATAATTCTGAGAAAATAGGCTTGTTTTTATAACTCAGTGGTCATGACATTTATTTATTTTTACCATAAGTTCTTAAGAGAGTTCTCACAAACATTTTTATCCCTGACAAGCTACAGCAATATAAATTATATGCCTCTGATGTATGGTCTTCTGTGATTATAACTAAGATGAGTTGTTCTTGTATAATTTCATTTTTGCATTGCAGATTTTAGCACAAGTATGATGTACCCATATTTGGATACATGGCTTAGTTTAGGAAAGACAACAGTAAACATCAGAGCTCTTGCTTTCTTATGTTCTTCTATTTGTTTTCTCTCAGAATTACCATCTTCCTGAAGTTTACCCATAGGAAAGTAGACTAAATGCAGTAATATTTTGAAAAATATGTTACATGGGAGAGTGGCTTGCTTATGATGTATCAAATACTAAAATAATGAAGCTACCTTCCTAAACCAACACTGTGCCACTGTATTTCAATGCAAAAAAAACCAAAACAAAACCAACCAAAAAAAAAAAACCGAACTCTGTTCATTAGACTGATAGATCAAGTGTAAAACTGCTTCAAAGCAAGGAACTTGTGATGTTTAATTTGTGATTTTTCTTCTTTATTTTCAAGGTAGAAACAGGTTTTCCTACCATTACTGATAGTGAATAGCACCAAACGTCATGAGCAGGTCCATGGATAGCTCATTTGTTTTTTCCCCTTGAGTGTTACCGTGCTCGCTGTGTGTTACAAGGGCACAGATACAAGCTGGCACTTGTAGAGCAGCTGATGCGACAGAGGCTTCCACACCTGCTCATTTCCCTGGGAACTTGTAGCAGCAGGCAGAGAGGCTGCTGTTCTTCAAGGTTTCAAAGGTTTCTTCAAGGTTTAGCCTTGTGGTGCTAAGTTGATGACATGGGCACAGAATGTTTTGAAATGAGAAAAGTCTTGTGATTTAAAATATTTATTCTGTTTCTTTTTTCCTTTCTTAGGAACCATTTGCCACCTGAGAAGCAGACTTCCGTGAGGGGTTTAATTGCAGCACCTGCAAAGTGAGGCATATGAAACACCAGATGGGCTGTCCAGTTTCTCAGTCCGCTGTTTCATCTGTTAATCTTCCGCCTGACTTCATATACTTAACTGCATCTGCTATTCTTTGGTCTTTACTTTTCTACATTGGCAGTTTTTAACAATAAAAATACTAACCTTAATGAAATTCTCCTTTTTTTAAGCCAGGTCTAAACTTGCTCATATGGATTTTCTCCTTATGCTTATGTTACAAATCAAGGAAATCCATTCCTAAAGTATCAGTCACATTTACAAGGAACTGATACAGGCATGGGGTTTTTTTAAAGTGCATTGACTTTAATATAAGGCAACACAGCCCTGTGCTAAGTAAGCTGGACAAATCCCTGTAATATCCGTTTCCTCGTACACATTTTGAACAGTAACTGTCAGTGCATACAACTGTAAGTCAAAAACTGGTTAAAGGCCAATGTTTTATACTATCTGAGTATTTGACAAGTCTATTCTTAATTACAATCTTGTCATCCTTGGACACCCAAAAAAAAGGAATGTGTGGTAGACTGGTAAAGCAAGAAACGTTGAACATGCAAAACCACACAATTTACAGATCATGGAATTATAGAATTGTCAGGGTTGAAAGGGACCTTAAAGATCATCTAGTTCCAACCCCCCTGCCATGGGCAGGGACACCTCCCACTAGATCAAGTTGCCCAGAGCCCCATCCAACCTGGCCTTAAAAACTTCCAGGGATGGGGCTTCTACCACCTCTCTGGGCAACCTGTTCCAGTATCTCACCACCCTTATGGTGAAGAACTTCTTCTTAACATCCAATCTAAATCTACCCTGTTCCAGTTTGAATCCATTCCCCTTGTCCTATCACTACCTGACATCCTAAAAAGTCCCTCACCAGCTTTCTTGTAGGCTCCCTTCAGATACTGGAAGGCCATAAGAAGGTCTCTTCACAGCCTTCTCTTCTCCAGACTGAACAACCCCAACTCTCACAGTCTGTCTTCATAGGAGAGGTGTTCCAGCCCTCTGCTCACCCTCATGGCCCTTCTCTGGACACGTTTCAGCACATCCGTATCTTTCTTGTAATAGGGCCTCCAGAACTGGACACAGTACTCCAGGTGGGGTCTCACAAGAGTGGAACGGAGGGGGAGAATCACCATCCTCGACCTGCTGGCCACACTTCTCTTGATGCAGCCCAAGATAGGGTTGGTCTTCTGGGCTGCAAGCGCACACTGATGGCTCATGTTGAGCTTCTCGTCCACCAGCACCCCCACGTCCTTTTCTTCAGAGTTGCTCTCAAGCCAGTCACTGCCCAGCCTGTATTGGTGCTTAGGATTGCACCGACCCAGATGCAGGACCTTGCACTTGTTGAATCTTATGAGGTTGGCATGGGCCCACCTCTCCAGCCTGTCCAGGTTCCTCTGGATGGCATCCCTTCCCTTCAGCGTGTTGATCTACAAAAGTGGATCAACCATATAGTAAACACTGCTAAGCGAACTGGAGAAAAAATAAGTCTTTACTATCATTAGTATAGTTGCTATGTGACCATCATGTAGAATTGCAGGAAGAATTCACTTGTGACACTGAAAAAGAACTTCTCGTCTTATGCTTTCTTTACCTCTGGTAGCTTGAATGCTTTGTACTTAGTCCAAAAGCAGTTTAAGCAAATAGAATCAACTCTCCCTGAAAATGGTTCATACTGGGATTTAAATTAACCACAATAAAATAATAATAACAAAAATTTAGCTCATTTTTTAGATATGTATTACAAATGGCATTCAGTGGTTTGTCTCTTAGATGTATATTTTTCAAGTGTATCAAGCTATTAAAAATAACCATAAAAATAAGCATATTTTTAGACTTTAAACCTATAAAATAATGCCAAATCATATTAATTTCTATACACAACATCCTTTTTGAGCATCAGAATCATAATATATGGGGATTGTATGACAGGATTAATTTACTAGCGTATAACCAGTTTGGTATGTTTAAGTTAGTAATTTTTTTTTTTCTCTTTATTTCACTGAGTTTTACCAGCATTAAATTGATATAATGTAGCAGTGGGCGTGGCTCAGAGATTATATACAGTTTATCGTGACTTTATGCTAGATAAAAATAAGGGAATTGAAACATTTATTTTCAGAAGAAAACAACTCAACACTGATAAAATGAAACTCAGCAACTTTACTTTCGTAGGAAAGCATTTGTTCTTTTCAAAAATGTCAAAAAGTAAATTACACTTAATTAATCAGACTCTGAGTGATTCCCAATTAGTTTCCCACAGTTCTTCTATGACAGCTCTTTCCATTATTACAGTGTGAAAACAATAAGCAAAAGAGAATGACAATACATAATAACAGGAGAAATTCAAGTGTTTCTAACTTCATAAATCACTCTCTCTCTTCCTCAAGCTCTGAATGCTTACTTATCCAAAAGTCTACAGTTAGGTTTGTGTACACAACCCAAGTGATGTCCATTCTCAATGCCTCTGGCAGCTTCCACCAGTGAAGGGACTGTCACAGGTAGTGAGACAAAGCTCTCCCTTGCACCTGTGACATGTTGTAGGATGGGAAAGATAAAAAGTTTTAATTTTAACTAAAGTCCTAATTTAAATGTGTTCTAATTTCCCTAAGCAGAAGTATCTCCAGGATGGAATTATTTTCTTGTTTTTGTTCATTCTGCTCTGAGTCACTCAGATGTTGGTGTTTAAAGCAAGCGGAATTACACAAATTAACCCTCAATGTTTCCTTTCTGTCCTATAGGAAATTGAGACATTTAATCTGAGATAACAAAACCAGTCAGGAAGTAAAAATGTAACTCATAAAAGTCAGTACTTCCACAAATACTAGCGAAGCTGAAAAAAAGCTAGAGAGAATTGCAATATGGGGCCCATTCTTTCTACTGCATAAATGGAATTTTTAGTTATTCTTTCTAGAATGTCAGCTCTGTCACCGTAGGAGAAACATTTCCAGAAAGTAGCACTATAATTTCTTTCTGTGTGTCAAATGTTACTGGTATCTCCCACGCATGGAGATCACTGATGTGCTCATTTTCAGTTGCTTCTCCCAGACTTCAAGACTTCTCTGCAGATATTTTCACAAGTGCTTCAGCAGATGATGAGTAGAAATCAGTTTCTTTGTCTTAAATAGTATAGTGTGCTATTATAATTTCATGCATTTACTTTGTATTTTTCTAAAAGCAAAGCCAAAGTAATTCTCAGCAGTTCCAACTTGCTTCTCTCTGCTTTTATTCCTTAAAAAAAGAAACTAAAAATGATTCTATCTTGAATATAGCCTATCTGCAGAGTATTTCTGATTCTCAATGCTTAATCATTGCCTTCTTAACCTTTAGCTGATTTTAACAGAAGCATCCTTTGCACTATTGTTCTGATTCCTGTGTGGGAACAGTTAATTACTATATGGACTGCATATGTGCTTGCAACCAGAATCTAATCTAAAAGTAGCATCTGGAAATTCAGCTTGCTTTCTTATTTTGTTCCCTTTACAGGAAATCTTTTATATCATGCCCATATGTGCAGGCAACTTTCAAATCTCGATGTCACTGACAGCTGCTAAGTCTAGGGAGGAGGCTGCTGAAAACACGTGCGGGCAACATAAAACATGCTCGGCTTCCTTACTAACCACAGCTTCTTGCCAAACAGTGTCTCCTCATGGAGCAGAATAGAAAGACATTGAAAATTAATTGGGAGAAAATGGACAAGAGAAGACATATGGGGGAACCTCAGGGTTACCCGAAAAAATACTTCACAAATGATGAAGAGCTGGTAAAATAGCTGAAAAGTTGCTGGGGATTGCTAACAACACAGTAATAGTTATCTGCTGCTTTTCTCTGTATTTGCTGTCAGCTCTCTACTCAAGGATAAATATCAAAACCATAGTAATCAAAGTGGTCTAAAACTTTCAGCACTGGAATTTTCTAAAATTATCAGCTCACCTTAGGGTGGGACAACCTAGGTAGTTCTTCCCAAAGAAAAAAAAAAAATCTATACAGTCACACTATGAACAGGCAGACATGGAAGCAGTAGCACCACCACATCCCTCTTAAAAGCCAAGGAGCTCCTTGCAAATTATGTGTCGGGACCCCCTTTCAGATTGAAAATAGAGCAGTTACAGTGAGAGGCAGAAATATGAGTGAGTTGAGCCTACAAAAAATAATCTGAAATGTTCAGTGAAAAAAAAAAAAAAGTGTTTTATAAAATATTAGCCTTTGACCACTGTAAGATCCACATTCTCCATTCAGTCTCCAAGCTCAAAAAGATACAAAGGGTTGATGGCTGCATTTTACTATAAAATTTGTTTGTGCACCAGTGCAGTGATTGTTGCAAGGCTGAGGTAGTTCTGTACATTAGTTTTTTCTTCTCACAGATCTTAAGAGGATTATAACTGGAAAACCTGTGTTCATACTGGTAATGAGAATTACAATCACTCTCAAGGGAGAACTTCTGTCAAGAACCAGGATTTCTGCAAGATTTGAGTGACCCACTCTTGACACTTTTGCACGTTAGGAGCAAAGTGTGATTGGACAGTAGCAAGATCAATCCTTTCAAAGGTTGTGAGCTAGGAGGAAAGGTCTGTCTCTTCTCTCAAGCAAGAAGTGATAGAATGAGAGGAAATGAAATGACGTCAAGCTGCACCAGAGGAGTTTTAAATTTGAATATTAGGAGAAATTTCAATGCTGAAAGGGTTGTAAAGCACTGGAACAGGCTGTCCAGGGGAGTGGTTGAGTCAATATCTCTGGGGGAATGTAGATGTGGTGCTTCGGGCCACAGTTTAGTGGTGGACTTGGCAATATCAGGTTTACAGTTGGACTCAATGACCTTAAGACTCTTTTCCAGCCTAAATGATTCCATGCTTCTATGCTGGAAGCTGCTGCTGGACTCGGGTGAGTAAGTTGGAAACTCCTAAGGCATGAGGAGAGAACGGAGAGACCTGAAGTTTCACCTTATGGCTCCAAGTCTGACACTGAGGTATTCTTTCACCTAACAGGTAAAATCACAGCAACAACTTGGAGATGAAGTCAAGAAGTAGTAAGGGTTTATATGTAATTTTTAACAAATAGTGAGGGCAACTAGCTTCCAATACCTGGTTACAGGACATAAATGTCTCATCTCTGGGAAATTATGAATAAGACTGGACTTCTTTCAAACCCACATATTCCTGGTAGCATTCTATGTGAAAATCTGTATCTCAAGGTAGCCTTGTATATTTGTATTTGACATCTTAAGCATATGAGTATCCTTCTGTTTCACACTTGATAAGTAAGCTTGCCAAGTATGTTTAAACCATATCTCAGTGTTCACAACATCTGGTTACCCTAAACAGTCACAGACATTCAAAACTGGTAGAAAATCTCTGCTTTCCCCAACCTGAAGGTGTCACAATGCAGCCATTTGGACCACCTGGAGTCCAGAAAGGTGGTACTTTCCTGCAGCCATCTTAAATTGGATTGCAAGTTAATATTGTCATGAGACCTCTTTAAGAGCCTGATATTCCTGGTCCCTGCTCCCTCTCACTGGCCTTTCATGAAATATCTTTATTGCGTGAAGCTGTTAAAGAGGTATTTTTGATTGATGGGCTCATTCCTATCAATAAAAATCTAAATCGTCTTAGCCTAATTCTGAGAACCTTTTTTAAGTGTAGTTTTTTTAGCAAACACAGTATAGAGCAAGGCTTTAGCTCTGTATTCCACAAAGGAAATGATGGACCTTTAAGCAACCCTGTCTGTCGGAGAGCAGGTTGATTTGGGCAAGGCATGATTTTGTGGCCTTCTCATTTGCCACTGGTCAAGGATGTGCTGGGAAATAATTTTTCAGCAAACAAGCTGACAACTTCAGGGATGATTTAATTCCCTGAGATCTGTAACCACTAAGCAGATCAAATAGAATTCCTCAGAACAAGTGGAGAAAGATTTCGGAAGCAAAAAATGCTATTAAACTCCTGATGACCCTAGAATTTCTAGAAGCCATCACAGAAGCACTAGTGAGCAGGAAAGGGACACTATAAATACCATCACTCTGAAGAGCTTCCGTAGCTCTTTCTGACTAGTCCAAAGCCAGTAGCCATGTATGGTTTCCAGGGCTGAGCATATAGGATTTAGCTGAGTTTGCATATTTACATTTTGAATCCTGTTCATTACAGTGATATGCTTAAAAATGTAAAGCAGTCCTGAACACTTAAGGTTTAGCATGGATTTGACCTAAAGTTATTCTGAATCCCTACAAGCTACCAAAAGTTAGGAACCTGGGGACATGAAGCCCTAGACAGCACCCTCAGTGTATGTTTAGTAGGGATGGTTTCTTCATTCAGCTGAAGATCCTGTCAAGTTCCCCATCTGACTTAGAAAGGTGGTAGACCTAGTGCAGCCGTGTGTTGCCATTGCTGTTTAACCAAACCATGCAGGGCCAAATGACCAGAAGTGGTCACTGTTTTGGGTACTCAGCATTAAGTAGAAACACTTAGAACGCTTTTCATCTATTCCAAACTAAAAATCTGGCAGAAGCAGAGTCAAACGTGCAGGATGGTGAAAGCCTTGATCTTAATCTAGAAAAAGACTTTGGCTTGTAGCTAATGTGACATACATGACAGTGTCTACTAACTGCTCACCTAAACTGGGACATATGCTTTTAGGGAGGACAGGCAGACAATTTCATTGTGTTATTTCTGATATTAGTTACGGTTTTACACTCTTTGCAAGGATGCATTAGGCAAAACTATTTGAGAAATGCTGCTTTGCTTTAAATAAAAGAAAAAAAATATACCGAAAATGAAGATGGGGCAACATTTGCCAAGTCTTGGTATCTGAAAGAACTAATGTTCATTACCTGAAAGCTCATAATACTTGTCTCTCCTATTATCCTGTCAAGCATAAGTAACAGTATTCATAAAGAAAGTGCTTCGATTCTAAAGTACACATTTCCTTTGAAGATCTCAGATTATTTCGCAAAAAAAAAAGTAACCAGACCTTTAAAACTTTAATGTCTATATTAGGTAATAAAGATCATTAGAGTTTATAAGAGAGGAAGTGTGTAACAATTTTGCAGTCCACTGCACAAACATTGTCTGTAAATGGTTTCAGCCAGGGTTGCAATTAATTTTCATTTAACTGCAGATAGGGAGGCAAAAGTTAAGGATCCATCACTGAATTGGAAGACACCTTTGCCTGTTTTTCCGTGGTTTCTGGGACTTTGTGAAATCGGTTTTATCTTTTACACTTCAAGTTTGCAGATGTCCATGAAATATATTTTATAGAAGAGAAGACTTCTGAAGAAAATAATTATTTTTTTTTCAGGGAATATTTGCAAAAATTATTAGTTTTTTTCTGAAAGAAGAACTGGAGAAAAGATGTTGATTTGATGTGCTTCTCACATCAAATCAAATGGGAACAGTTTGTTTGTAGGACCTAATCAAATGCATTTATTCAGCCAGTCCACTTGAACTTTGGCAATGCTTTTTAGGCAATGTTTCACGTTCCCATTTTCCCATACGATATAAGCTTCCTTGCCAAACTACCCACCTATGAAGGAAAATTTCAATCCAGAACCATGTATTCATTATGTTGCTGTCTGACCACTTTTTTCTAATGAATATTAAACTTCACCCTGACGCTCAAAGACAAACATGTTGAAAATTTGGAATTCCTAGTCAGATAAAGTATTTTTTAATATTCCATTAGATCTTATCTACATTGACTTTATGTAGTACTGTTCTAGATGTACCCCTTGTCAAAATCAAAATATTTAAGTGAGAGATGATGGAAAACCAATTTTCATTAGTGTTTAATATTCTGTGTTACAGTAGCATCTGGAGACACCAGCCTGCAGCGCTCTGCTGAGGCTTATAGAAGCAGTTAAAACTAATCTTTGTCCCATGTAACTTGCAAATGACAAAGAACCCTTAATTCGAGGCCTATCTCCTAACAGTAAGGTTTCTAGCACGGTGACCACAACTTCCTGGGCTCAGAGAAATTCTGATGAAAAATAACTAAGGAAACTATTGGCAGTAGGCTTTATGGAGAGCTGCTTTTTCACGTAAGAGCTTTCAGATATATTCAATAAAAGGGTAGGGTATTTTTTGTCATTCAGATCCAGTCCTTCACTAAAGGTATTTTTCGTTTTCTCCATTTTTTCCTTCTCTTTATTATTAGAAGGTCTCATTTTCTTCAGCCTAAGTAAGTTGTAGCCTAACTTCTTGTTTTGAGATAGCCAATAGCAGGTAAATACAAAAGCCAGGAGCTTGAGGTGAAAGGTAAGACTTCCACGTGCTCGCTCCAAACACTCAAGAATCACCTCTTTTTCTCTACTTTTTTTCCATAGTATCACGTACAAGCGTTAAGAAATAAAACCTTACACAGGCAAAATGCATTATGAAATTAAGAAACTAAATCTCCATGGAAATCTGACCCCGAGTGAAATGAAAGATGGCTTTTGTAGCAGACTGCCATGCTACTAGAACCATCAAATCACTGAGGTTTGTCAATAAGCTAGAAAGATGCAGCAAGAGAGTTATAACTACTGGGGGTAAGATTTGTGTAGGGGCAATAAGTGTAAACAATACTTTTAGTTTTTGAATTTCCTATGTTTTCACATTAAACACACACAAACATGCATCCCAGAAAAATTTCTTTTTCTTGGATTTTTTATAACTTTTTAATTCTTGTGTTATTTTATGAGAGGCTACACTACTTTGTGTGTGACATTGTTTTTGAATGTTTTGAGTGTGGTGTCCGGCAGCATGTGCTCAGTAATAGAGCTTTCGATGTACTGTACAAAAAATATTACAGCTACAACTCCCTTCTACTTGGTGAAATTTATAATTCTTAGCACTATTTAATTCTAGCATACATGTTTATAAGGTGTATTTAGAACTTGATAGCAGAACCTTGCTGTGAGTTTAATCCAGTCTTCACAGAACCTAATGGATAAAGTGGGGATAGGAGTTGTGAACTGAATGTCCCATGTTAGGTGATCAAATAGTTTCATTTCGTTTTATTCTGGTTTTGATGCGTAAGAGCTTTGAGCATGAGAGCATTTAACAAAGGTTTTATCATGACTTAGGCTGGAGCAGGAGGCTTTGCTAATGGGAAAAGAACTGCATAATGTGGGCAGAAGTAGACTGAGTTGAAAAGAGATAACGTCTGGAATTAATTCTCTGTCATAGAATGGGACTCTTTTACTCTGCAAAGGCCCAGTTTGGTGGCAGTAGGATAGGTGAGCTGTTGATCAAGGCACAAGTGCTTCCTTACAGACACCTACATAAAAGCACACCAGGTACAACTTCCGAGTTAGGCAGTCAAAGGATGATGCTCAGTTTATAGTCCACTATGCAAGCTGAATCCTTTCCTACTCATTTCATTCAGTCCTCCTTGCTACAACAGTAGTGCCAGCAGGCTATGGAATTTCATGCTGCATTCATGTAAACTCAAATCCGTCATCCTCTGACACTGTTATTACAGAAGGCTGTCCGAGTTTTCCTCTCCTGATATCCAGCAAAGAGATAATAACACACAGTCTCGACAGTCTGTGAAGTGAGTAAACATGGAAAGAATTTCTTAGATAAATAAAAGCGAGATGCTTTGCAGCAATCTTTCAAAAGGAAAACTGTTAGGAGACCTGATATACTGGAAAATATCCTTGAAAGTCACAGCATTAAGCATGGAAACAATGATTGAAATAATTTCGATCATATCTAGAACTGCCATGTAGAAGATGTAGCCCTCGAATACTAGGCCACTGTACTGTGATGAACAGAGCACCCAGGGGGGCTTTTCAAGGGCCCCTTGGATAAACACGGTATCCAGGGGGTCTGGAGTCTAAAACATTCCTCTCCAAGGATGAAAAGTTTCGGTAGAAATGAAACTATTGGGTATTTCTGGTGTACCAACCACGTGCTAGATGATGAAAAGGAGAAACGAGAGAAAAAGGGAAGCTAAAAGATTTGGAACAATCTCCTAGTCTGTGCTTCACAGATAATAATGTCAGAAAGACTTTTAAAAGAAATGTTAAAAAAGTGATTTTATTTTTGTTCTGTCCCTCTTTTAGAAAGATTCTAATTCTTCCAATTAATTGATTTGAATGACAGTTGTAGATGACTAATGAGCTACAGATGTCCAACTCTGTGAGCTGCAGTCAGGAAAACATGGCTTATTTATCAGTCCTTTACAAGGGGAAAAAAAAAACTAAAAACTTTTTATCTGTTCTTTTTATTTTAGTTCCTTCTAACTTTGCAAGAATCTTGAGCTCCATCTTCAGAGCAGTGATGTGTCTGCACCTTCAAACCAGAGAGGTAGGAATCGGTGAAGCGTATCACAAAGCACTGGAAATTCACACAGCACAAATGCTTTGAAATACAGTTGAAAACAAGCGAATTTAAAGCAAGTATGACGCGGAGAACTTTGAAGTACAACCCTTCCCACAGACTGGTCCTCATTCTGACAGTTACTTGTGCAGTTGGTTTGAGGAGCTCTCCTATGGCTTAAACATACATGTGTGTAAATACTTCCCTGAACAAGGGTATGTTTTGCCAACATGCACAGAAAAAAAACAATGAAAATCTCTTGGCTGGGTCTAGGGGAAATGAGCAGGGAGTGCAGTGAAAAATAGTAAATAACTGGGTACTGAGCTGAATGGCTTAAAGGTGCCAGTGAAAGTTGACAGTCGGCTGTTGATAGCCGAGGTTGAATACTTAGGAGCCTACTGTGTTTGAAAAATAGGAAAGCCATCATTTGGCAGAGTTAATGGGCCTGTTGTCAGCTGTATGACAGCTGGGTTATAGAGTAGGAAGGCTGAGGAAGTCAGAGGAGTACAGAATAAACTAATTCTCAGCTGAGAGTAGGGTTACTTTAAATGTCAATACTTTAAAGGCATTTCATGACTTGGCTCTAAGTGCCGGGTCTGCTTCTGGCAATGGCTTCTAATTTTTTCTCCATTCTAGCAGTGCAGCTTGTGTCTGAGATCACACGGGGCTACCACAGAACCACAGAATTGTTTTGGTTGGAAGAGACTTTTCATATTATCAAGTCCGCCTGTTGGCCTAGCACTGTCAGGTCACCACTAAACCATGTCATTCAGCACCACGTCTATACATCTTTAAATAGTTCCAGGTATGGTGACTCCACCACTTGCCTTGACAGCCTGTTATGAAAAGAGAAGGACTTGCTGGTGATGTGATGGTTGGAGGCCATCTTGGGCATAGTGATCATGAAGTGATAGCTTTTGATTCTCATAGAAGTAAGGAGGGAGGTCAGCAGGACTGTTACCTTGGACTTCTGGAGGTCAGACTTTAGCCTGTTTAGGAGATTGGTTAACAGAGTCCCTTGGGAGGCAGTCCTGAGGGGCAAAAGAGTCCAGGAAGGCTGCATATTCTTCAAGAAGGAAATCTTTAAGGCACAGGAGCAGGCCATCCTGATGTGCTGAAAGATGAGCCAGTGGGGAAGAAGACCAGCCTGTCTGAACAGAGAGCTTTGGCTAAAACTTGGGAAGAAAAGGAAAGTCTGTGACCTATGGAAGAAAGTGCAGGCAACTCAAGAAGATGATAAAGATTTGGTGAGTCTATGCAGGGAGAAGATTAGAAAGAACCAACACCCAACTAGAAATTAATCTGGTTACTGCCATAAAAGACAATTAAACATGTTTTTGTAAATACATTAACCGCAAAAGGAGGACTAAGGACAATCTCCATCCATTACTGGATGCAGGAAAAGTGACTAAGCATGAGGAAAAGGCTGAGATACTGAGTGCCTTCTTTGTCTCAGTCTTTCATAGGAAGACCAGTTGCTCTCTGAATGCCCAGCCCCCTGAGCTGGAAGACAGGGACAAGGGGCAAAGCAAAGCCCTTATAATCAAAGAGGAAATGGTCAGTGACCTACTACACCACTTAAACACAGAGAAGTCTATGGGGCAGATGGAGGAAGTGCTCACCAAGCCACTTCCCATCACTTATCAGCAGTTCTGGCTATCCAGGTAGATCTCAGTTGACTGAAAGTTAGCAAATGTGACACCCACCTACAAGAAGGGCTGGAAGGAGGATACAGGGAACTACAGGCCTGTCAGACTGGCCTTGGTGCTGGAGAAGATTATGGAGCAGATCATCTTGAATGCCATTACACGGCACATGGAGGAAAACCAGGCATGCAGGAACAGTCAGCATGGATTTACGAAAGGCAGGTCCTGCTTGACTAACCTGATCTCCTTCTATGACCAGGTGACCCACTTAGTGGATGAGGGAAAGGCTGTGGATGTTGGTTACCTAGACTCTAGTAAAGCTTTTGATACTATTTCTCACAGCATTCTCCTGGAGAAACTGGCTGGTTATGGCTTGGATATGCATACACTTCACTGGATAAAAAACTGGCCAATGGTAGAACCCAAAGAGTGGTGGTGAATGGAGTTAAATCCAGTTGGTGGCCAGTCACAAGTGGTGTTCCCCAGGGCTCAGTGCTGGGGCCATTCCTGTTTAATAAGTTTATCAATGACCTTGATGAGGAGATTGAGAGCACCCTCAGTAAGTTTGCAGATGACACCAAGTTAGGTGGGTGTGTTGATCTGCTTGAGGGTAGGGAGACTCTGCAGAGGGATCTGGACTGGCTGGATCAACGGGCTGAGGTCAATGGTATGAGGTTTAACAAGGCCAGGTGCCGTGTATTGCACTTGGGTCACAACAATCCCTTACAACGCTACAGGCTTAGGGAAGAGTGGCTGGAAAGTTGCCTAGCAGAAAGGGACCTGGAATATTGGTTGACACTTGGCTGAATATGAGCCAGCAGTGTGCCCAGGTGGCCAAGAAGGCCTGTAGCATCCTGGCTTGTAGCAGAAACAGTGTGGCCAGCAGAACTAGGGAAGTGATCATCCCCCTATACTTGCGCTGGTGAGGCTGCACCTCAAATACTGTGTTCAGTTTTGGACCCCTCATTCCAAGAATTACATCGAGGTGCTGGAGTGTGTCCAAAGAAGGGCAATGAATCTGATCTGAGGTCTGGAGTGCAAGTCTTGTGAGGAGTGACTGAGGGAACTGGGGTTGTTTAGCCTTGAGAAAAGGAAGCTGAAGGGAGACCTTACCATTTTCTACAACTGCCTGAAAGGAGGTTGTAAAGAGGTGAGGGTCGGTCTCTTCTCCCAGTTAACAAGCAATAGGACAAGAGGAAATGGCCTCAAGTTGTGCCAAGAAGTTTAGATTGGATATTAGGAAATATTTCTTCACTGAAAGAGTTAAACCCCTGTACCTCTAAATCTGCCACTCTGGTGTGGGCCAGGCCAGCTCCGGAGCTGTGCTGCTGAGAACATTGCATCTCTCTGACTTGTCAGTGAACATGAGCAAGTTATTGGGTTTGTTCCTTTTTGAGTTATTCAGTTTGCAGTGTTTTCAGAATGGAGTTCAAGCCAGTAACTCTTGCAGCTCGGTAACCTGTTTGGGATCTAGTTTTACTGTAACCACATGAGTGCTAAGAACAGACTTAAATCCTTACAGACTTGATGTAATCAAGTGCTGACTATTTAATATGCTTCAAGTCCACCTTCAATAAAGCAGACTTCCTCTTCTCAAATTCAGCAAAGTATTGCATACTGTAATTAAAAAGACACTGACGCTAAAGCCCAAGAACATTAATGTTTGCATTTTTTCAATAAAGGCTAATTAAAGTAAATTTAAGTTTTAATAATAGCTAGGAGAGTAGTACTTAAGACAATTGGAATTAAGCTGGACACATTATGTTCAAGACAAGTGTCCCAAAGCAACCCTAAATAATTGCCAATTGTCCTCCTTTCTGCAAAGTCTAATTCTTCCAGACTGAGGAAGATACACGTTGCCCTGGAGTTTCCTCGTTATCTCCCCATCTCTCCCTCAAATTCAGGCTGTAAAAAGATTAGTTTTAAGGCCTATGAACTTGCTTTTGCTCCCATTGATTCAGAGCTGTGCAAAGAATGTTTGGACTGGTTCAATCAAACTTCAAAAACTGAAAAACTCTAACCAGCTTGTGAGCTACCTATTGAAATCTACTCCTGACATGCCAGTTGCTACTGATCTCTTTCTTCACGGGTCACAAACAGCGTGTTCAGCTCAGCTGATACTTTCTTCTTTACCTATCAGATGCCAGTCTGCCTAACAAAGGAAAGCACAGATAAAGTGGTTGAACCTCACTAATACCAAATAAATAGTTAAAATAGGAAGTGGAGGAAGAACACATATGATGTGTCCAAACAACAGCAGCTCTGGTAGCTCAAATTCTACTCTGTATAGATTCTGGATTGTGCCAGACACTGCCTCAAAGTAGGCAATGTCCCAGTGAGAAAAAAGGCAGCAAGTGCAGATGTGGAATTTCTCCACTGATTACAAAAAAGACAAATGTTTCCTGAAAAAAATGCCAAGTAATTTCCTCCACCAGAAATTCAGGGAATTGAAGGGTCATATGCAGAGGTTTGGAGGTCACTTTTCACAGGCCTGAGGGACAAAGTATTGATAGGAGATACAGATGCTCTCCCAGTCCTACACTGACCTGAAGAAAAAGCACAATCTCTCAAGAAGACACAAATTCATATGATACAAAAGGTGGTCATGGTAATACTTGAAAGTTGTAAGGTAAGTCTTCAGAGACTGAAGTCAAACCATCAACACTGTCCTGGCCAGCAGAGAGAGCATTTACCAACACGTACCCATTCTCATCTCTGTTAAGATTCTCTACACTCTAGTCGATAGAGTGTTTGTGTAGTAATACTGATGTCAAAAATGTCCAGAAACCTGAATTAAATCAACTCTTGCCATGAGTAAAATGTAGTAAAGTAAATAAAGATGACTGAAACAATGGTCAGCTAGGGAAATTATTTATACATTGTGATACTAGGTATGATACTCTAATATTAACTGGGTTTATTTTGTAGCTGGGTTTATTTTGTAGTCTCAGTAATACTTTTTTTAAATAAGAGTCCTTCAGTTATTGTTTCTACTCTATTCATTCTTAATGCTAGAAGAAAGCTGGTGTTCTCTGGTTCTTAATTCTGTTTTTAATTAGTCTGAGCTTCCAATCTGATTGTGTCTGCACAATGATGAAAAGCGAGGGCCATGCACAAGCCAGATTTTGCAACTTGGTGACTAATGGCCATTGATAGATACTTAACAGATGTATTAATACAATTGTGATCTAGTCCATGTGCAGTGCAATCCAGCTGCCTGCTCATACTCTTCCAAGAGCTGCTGTTAGAATCTCGTATCAGGAATATCGTGTGGATGGATGAAATAAAGCAGCTATTTTGTATAGCTCTGTCCTCATCCCTCGACAGAGGAAAGAGAAATCAAGAGTGTGAACCAAGCTAAGCAAAGCTGTGTTGGATTTGATTGAAATAAACAGGAATGGAATATTGGTTTGCTAGGAGAGGAGTTCCCTACTTAGCAAGGCATGTTGCCTTTCATTAAAAATACTTTTAGGAGTGCATCCCAATTCAGGTGTTCAAGTGGACTGTGGAAAGGTGCTGTATTTAAATGGTGTGTCTGACTCATAATATGTTGTCCGTAGTAAGCACAAAAAAGGTAGCACTATTTACTATTAATGTGTGAAAAGAAACTGATTTTATATCTACATTCTAGAATCCATTTTCCTGAGTGGAACTATAAGCATTCTGTGGATTAAATTATAAAAATTATAAATTGGTAGAAACTAGAAAATGTCTAATTTTACCTACACTTCTTTTCTACATAATATCATAATGTGTATATGTAGAAGAGTTTTGTTGCTTTCCCCCCCGAGTAGGGACATGAAAATAGGAGCTTTTACTAGAGTTCTTAGAACCAGCTTGTTCTCCTGAGAAGCAGAACTTGCAACAAGTGGGTAATTGCTCCTTACCCTGATGAATTCATCTTTAGAGATTTCAGGAAACAGAGCTGGCTTGGAAATGTGGAATTCCTCTTGTCATTTTGCCTTGATCTTGCCTTGTGCTATGCATCATCCCATTAGTTCACAGCTTAGTGCTCACTGAACGATCATCATTCTTTTTGTGCTTAATAGTGTTTACTAAGGTTTTAACAGCATTCCTGCACACGACAGTAACTGTAGCTAACAGCTGAAAAACACAGTCATTTCAGTGCAAAACAATTAGTTTACATATCCTTGAGACTTTGCTCGCCTTATAAAATGCAAGTTAATAAGGAAGAAACCATTCATGTTAACTGGAAATAAACAAAAATACGTTACTGGCATGTATCCTGATGTAGCAGAAACCAGTGCTTAAACACTGCAATTAATAGGTTCATTTCATAAACAAGATTTAAGTGCTTTATAGTCTTGCTTTAGAAGGCTGCATAAGTCATTCTTATCATCACATGTTATTCAGGGCACTCCTGCAGTTCTCCAGAGGCTGACAGAAAATTATCTGCTCCTTTATTTTTTTTAACTGTACCCAAGCCACTTGGTACATAGTTGTTTCCTGCATCCACGCAGGCAGTCTTCTAATGAGGCCACCAGTATGTATTCAGTGCTGGGCACTGGGCACCCCTGGCATCCCCAGGCATCAACCAGCACCAAGCTTTCTTCGAGGTCCAGTAGAAAAATCTTTCTGGGAGAACCAAAACTCTCTTCTGCAGAAATACAGAACCAATCCAGGAGGCAGATTTTTGCTCCTGAACACAAACCCAGGGTTGGAAGAGAGACAAACTGCTGCCACCTGTTGTTGGTTCATTTTCAGCCACCGAAGCTCCAGCAAACCAAATTCACAGCAGCCAGAAGAAATCGCACAACATTCCGTTCCTTAGGGGAAAAGGGAAAAAACAACCTGCTATGCTTATCCCAAGAGTAGGCAGGTGCTTTAGGCCTAAGGCACTGGGGCCAGTCCTATGGTTGCGGGCATTCGGTACCTTGGCTTTTCTACCCTGCACTCGCTGCTCTGTCAGTGACTTAAATGTGTGACCTCGAGAAAGCCAATTACACTTTTTATTGCTATTTTCCAAGCAGTAAAAGAGCAATAAAACTTCCAGTGTTTTTCACAAGTTTCTAAATGTGCTGAATATATTGATGTCGCTGTTTAGTACTGTACTTTATTATTATCTTTACATCTTAATTCTTTCAACAGGTATTTTGATAAAGCTCCCATTGTTATAAAATTTTCCAGCTTTGTTAATAAAGTGAGCATGAATTTTCAACTGTAAGGCAGTAAGTCTACTCCAATTGTATACATAATAGGGTGAAAAGAGAACAGCCTGAATCAACTGGGGGAGGTTAAAGTAATAAAATGCTTTTGTAAAGGTCTACCTACACACGTTATATGTGGCTCTATGCAATTCTCATTGGAGTCATAAAAAAAATTGCAAGGTGCTTGTAAGGACCTGCTTTTTAAAGATGTCAGTAATTACTGAACTTCAAATCAAAGTCAGAGCTCAAGTTGACATGCTCCACATTTACTAATAGGTGCCAATTCAACCAGAGGCAATATGATGACTGTAATATATATTCCCAAATAGCTAAGAGCTCTGAATATATTTGCTACCTCCAGGTAGCTGATTTTTGAAGGAAATCCTTTCTTGTCAGTAGCACTGTAATGCAAACTGTCCTGATCTCACTGCTAAGCGTGGAATGGAGAACACAGAAGTGGAACTGCCAGCAGGTGATTTTGTGCGATCCAGAGGAGGGTCTCTGAGAAGGGGAATTTGATGGTCCCAGGTGAAGCAAAGTGAGCTGGTTCCCAAGCTGGCAGCTCGCTCAGGGACAGCAGCAAAATTTTGAAGCTCTCAATCTTGGGGGTGGCCTGGAGCTTCACACTCAGCTTGAAAACTCAAAATTCTTATTTAGTTATGCTTCTGAAGGCTGCACATGCTTACTACATAACAAGTATTCTTTTGATCTGGAAAAGACCAGAATAAACATGAAGCAGACTAGTTTTGTCTATACAAAGTGACCAGAAAGTGATACATTTTTCTACACATTTTTAATCATTTTTCCAAAAGCATTTATTTCTAAGGTCAGGACCACTGGAAGGTGCTCAGATGCCTATGTGCTGTATATAAACCAAGGCATTCTTTCACTGCTTATGTGTGTGTTTTCTGTACACAATATTGTTTTAGGCAAATGAGCAATATTGGGCAATTTGGTGTAAACTCAGTATCATTTAAGGAAGCACACTGGGGACAAACTGCCCACTGGCGATGTACGATGTGCAGCTACTTTAGGGAGCTGAGTCTCTTCTTTCCAATCTCTATGTCAAAAGATAGGGCCTGTTCTTCTGTTGCTGTTTTAATTGCTTCATTTTCTCAGATACAAAACTCTCTTTAAATGGTGGTATTTTTCAAACCTGTTTTCTGTTTGGCCATGATCAAAAGGAATACATGGAGTTTGCTGTCTGTTATAAGAGCATTTTGGAGTCCCTTGGCTTTTTCATATCAAAGTTAACTCCAGGGAATCCCAGGGAGGTTCCTGTTGTAGCATCAAACACTGACACTGGTCTAGGATGAGGTACGCTCTGCCTCTCAGTGTGACAAACTGTACCATAACTGAAGTCTTCTCACTTCCTCTTTACGGGAAATTCAAAAAATAAGGGTTTATTTG
>VWZK01019622.1:0-19785 GCA_013396935.1 Baryphthengus martii
TTTCAACTGATCTCTCCAGAGCTGATACATGGGCCTGTAGGGAACCAGAGACGCTGTCTTCATACTGTTGTGCTCTCCTGGCCACTTTGGTCACAGTCAGTGCTTCATCATCTGTTCCCCAGATCATTGTTGACAATGTGCGGGAATACACTGATGGTGCACTCTGCACAAACTTCTGCAACATGGGTCAGTGACATGGGATTGCATCAGGGTTCACTGTGCATCTGTCACCATAAATCACCTGTCGCACAGTGAGTTCTCTCAGATACTTAATACCTTTCTCCATGGTGGTCCTTTTGCTTGGGTGGCATTTGATATCCTCCTTGTAGGGATATCTAGATTTTACAGCTGACAAGAGTTGCCTCCAAAGGGTGATCATGTTTCTGTTTCTTGCAAGCTCTTGGTCAATGCCTCCATCTCTGGCCAGGGATCCCAACTGCCTGGCCTCTCTACCATCCAATTCGATGGACTTGGCCCCAGCATCCTGGCATTGGAGCAGCCAGGTGGTAATTGGCTCACCCTCATGACGACTATAGACCTTTCTCAGATTTCACAGCTCCTTCATAGAGAAAGGTCTAGTCTCTATGTCTAATGACTCCTCATCTGATGGGTTTTCTTTAGAAGGACTTGCTCCACTATCATCTGGCCACACTGGGCCATCTGTTTTTGTGAGGCATTTCTTTCCAGTTGCAGAGGCATCAGGCTTCATTAGAAGGACCTGCTCTGTTGTCATCTGACTACACTGGGCAGTCTGTTTTGTTTGTTCTCTCTTCTTCACAGGGTCATCTTGTACTGGTGCTGATTGAGTGGGAGCGGCCACAGTGGCTGTCAGTGTAGCTGCAGGGTTTGTGGCTGGAATTGAAGCAGGTACAGCGCTCGTTATCAGAGTTGGAATAGCCACAGTGCTTGTTGTGGGAGTTGGAGCAGCAGCTGGGCTTGTTCTGGGAACTGAAGCAGCAGTAGGGATCGTGATGGGGGCTTGTGGAGACTGAGTAGCTGCGGTGCTTGCTCTGGGAGCTGGCACAGCGCCAGGGTTCGTAGAGGGGACTTGCGGAGCGTGAATATTCTCAGGGCATTTCGTGCATATCATAAAACTTTGTGGAGTCTGGATAGCTGCAGAGCGTGTCATGGAACCTCACAGGATACACCTGTACCAATATCTAATCTGACACCACACAGTGAAGACAATAAAAAATAAATGCAATGATAACAATAATAATATGATCTTTTGGTAATAACCATATCCACAATCCTCAAAATTTAATGGAATTATAAAATCTGTTAGAGTCGGGTCAGCATACTGGGGAGAAGTATAACTTCCCAAAGTAAAACCAAAAATATTTTTAGTGACAAAATCCACTATGTAATGCTGGTAATACAGAAGTACGTTTGCTTCCCAATTCAGTGCAACATAAATCAGAGATAAACACCACAGCAAATCGACACCTTTTACCCAGTGCTCAGAACCGATAGCTTTCAGATAAACGGTGAGAACAAGCAAACAATAACATATATGGCATGTCAGGGAACAGTATGGCATTTAACTCTGAAAGAAACCATAAAAAGCCACAAAATAACACTGCTTGTAGAAATGACATCATTTAAGAAGTCTGTTTTAGTTTCCAGCCCTTAAAGATTCTCAGGAAAAAAAGTGATGATTTCTTAGTGGAGCAAACTGGAATTTGAACTATTTGGGCAATCTGTCAGAGCTCCAGTTGTGCCCCATGTTGGGCACCAATAAATCTGTCACGGTTTAGGTTTGGGACAGCCCACTAGACCTATAACAGACACTCTGTTTTAACCCCCCTCCCTCCCCAAAAAGGAAGAAAAAAGGGTAAGGGAGAGAGACCTATCGATTAGAAAAGGAAACTAGAACAACTTCAATTAAAATGGAAATATTAATAGTAAAATAGAATATATACAAATGTATACAGAACCAGCATAGAACCACACACCCCCCACACACACAACCCCAGTGGCAATTACATCACCGTCACCACTGATGCTGTGAAGCAGGCACTGGGAAAGTCCCAGACTCGGCCCAGCAGCAGATGGGAACAGAGTTCAGGAGCTGGATACTTGTACTGGATTTGGTAACACACAGATCAGGATCAAAGGCAGAACAGACAGAGTCCTCCTTGGGTGCCGGCCACTGAAGAAACAAGGAAGAAGCTGGATCAGAGTCCCAAGCCAAGCGTAGCCATTGTGATCCCTCAGCTTTACACTTAATACGACATAGATGGGCTGGAATACCTTGTTGGTCAGTTTAGGGTCTCCTGTCCTGTCTGCTCCTCTGTGCAGGTGTGGCCTTTTACTTTCTTCACCCGCCCTTCCAATGTGGTACACAGGATCCAGCAGTGGCCTTGGTCTGCACACCAGGCCCTGGTACCAACTCTAAACAATGAGCGTTATCACTGCGAGATGCAGGCACTGCCTAAGAAAACATGCTGCTAACTGCAGAAAGCGCAGTTAGTTAGAAGAACTTAGCTGGAAAGTAAAATCATTGAATAGAATTGTTCTGTTCTCACTCAAACCAGGACACTCAGTCATACACACTTTAGCTATGGTATCTGTTAAGACCTCTTATTTACACATTAGTGTAGCAAGTCAGTCATTTAGCCTTAGACCTATAATTGCTTGCCAGGTTTTGTTTTCTGATATATAACAGAATCTTTTTGCTTTAGTGCCACAGAAACAAGACCTGCTTCGTGTGTAAGCACATGTTTACGCATGTCTATGTGCATGTGAGCATGCATATGCCTTTGTGTGTGAGTGTGTACAACTGCTGCAGGTGGGAGGCAAGGACACAGAAGTAACTTTTTCCCCATCACACCAGCAAAGCAGTTCAAATGGGCAGGAAAATCCCTACAGCTGTGAGGTGAATTACTTGCCAGCAGACTCCTCAGCCTGCAAGACCCAGAAGGTAGTATGAAAGAGATCTGATCTCTCCCTAGCATGCATGGGGAAGAAAAAGTTCAAGAAAAAGTTCAAGGAAAATTAAAATTTTTGTTGTCAATGTAATTTTCTATAACTTCTTTTTCATGCTTCTGCTTTTGTGCTTTCTGATGGAAACAATGCTAGTGATAAAAAAGAGAGGAAGCAAAATCAGAAGGGGGGATAACCGCAGGAAAAAAATCTAGTAGTACCTCACAAAACATGTGACAGGAAGATACATGCTGTGAAAGTCTTTCTCCTGTTCCTTTCTTAATTCAACCAGCTAGTATTGCCACTGAATATCTTTAATACACTCACAGCTCATTTATTGTAAGTAAATACCTACCATGTGGCAAAACTGACAGCCTCCTCAGATCTTCAGTGCTGTACCCCCTTGCAGACAGCTTCCTTTGTGGGCTGTGGCAGGGAGCTGGGTGCCTAAATAGGGCTGAGTCCTCAACCATTGCTAGCTTCTGCTTTATAGATCTCTGAAGTGCTGGGTAATTCAGCTCTCTGTCTGATAATCACATTTTGTATGATAAAACTTCTTAATTATACCATGAATATGTGAGGAAACTGCTTATCTGTTTAGAGTGTGGAGATTAAAATTAAAACTGTCTCAGTTTTGTCTGTGGCTATGTGGGTGTCAGTTCAGCAAACTTAATATGGAGCAGATGACTGTCAACTGAGGTGCCAAAAAAAAAGGCAGTTGGAAAAGCTGCTATTGACTTTATTGCTGAAGGAAATGTTTGCTTGGTCTGTGTCTACAGGTAACAACGAATCTATTAAAATAAACTCTGGATTCATTTCCTGGCACTTCACATTTCTTGAATGCCTAATCTCTCAGTAGTAAATAGAATTGTTGTTTGGGTTTCAATGATGAAACATGAACAGGTCTCCAAAGATACATGGTTTTTAATACTGTGTTTATTAATAGCAGCGATGAGGGAACCCTTGCCTTTGCCATTTATTATTCTTCTGATCAGTCAGGAGCTGATACAAAGACCTCACATCTGCCGTGTTTCAGGAAGTCAGTTATTGTGTGATGACTGCTGTTTTAGTGTTTCTAGTATGTCTTTGATTAAGAGAAACAACCAATTCTTGGGTTTAACCCTTCAGCTTTATGATTCTGGAGGCAATAGCATGTTAATCCAAGTAGAACAGGTGTGGATAATTTTATTCACCTGCTCCATGGAGGAAAAGCTGCTGTTCTACAGTGAGGCTTACCCACGAATAAGAAAGCAAAAGGCAAGACAAGAACTGTCGGTATATTTTGAGGCATCACCTGGAAGGCAAATAGTACATATTGTGTCAGCTGGCACTCAGCAGGATTGATTTAATTTATGCTTACTGGTTAGTGGCTTGGGTTTTATTTCACGTAACAATGAGATCTAGTTATTTCTAGTTAGGAGAAATAACAAGTATTTCATTAGAGATGTCAGATGTTCTCGAGAGAAGTAGCCAAACCTCTTACTGCTGAAACTTCTCAAAAGTACCAGAGTGCACTTGCTACAGTGTGCTTTAAGACTTTATCTCTCATTCTTCACAAACAGCTATTTATCTGGAGAATTCTTTTGAATGACTAATGGAATACATGAGTTTGGGTGTAACTTGTATTAATAAAGTAAATCAGAGATGTGCAAATTACACTTAGTGAGTTTTCTGTATTGCTTGAGAGTGAGTGGCTATTCCAGAAAATGTGGGAGCAGCCTTGAATATCCATCTTATTACTGTTGAGGTGCTGAAGTGCAGAGTCATAGTCCTGTAGACCGTGATACAGGGGAGGCAGCTCCCACAGAGGCACCCTGACCCACTAGAACTGTGTTACAAGTCATCCTAGTCATCCTTGCTGGTTGCTGATGAATCAGCAAGAAGCGTGACTAAAGTCCTGCAAGGTTTTCTCTTCTGGCTGCCTCTTCTGCCTCTCTGTCAGGGCTGCTGCTGGACTCTGGCACCAGCCCCAGCTGCCTGCTGCTCCCCAGCAGCTGGAGGTTGCGGCAGACAGACAGGACGAATAACAACTTCCTTGGATGTCTCAAACTGCTGGGAGATACTTTCTGAGGTGCCTCTGCTGCTTTTTGCTCATCATTTTGGGATGTTTTCCAGTTAAAGGTGGCCTTTTACTGCCATGTCCCTGTGTTTATCTTTTCGCTGTTTCAGCCATTGATAATGATTTGTCTGGGAACTAATTTGGCAGTGAAAGACTGGATTAGTCCAATGTATGTCTTTCTAATCAGAAATCATTTTGAAGTGGGATCTGGTGCATAGGCCATTAACCAGCTTTAATCACATGAGGCCCAGTCCAGGCCCAGTCTTCCTTGCTGTGGGATGTCTCTTGTACGTGTCATGATTTAACCTCAGCTGGCCACAAAGCACCACCCAGCCACTTGCTCGCTCTCTCCAGAGGAATGGGGGAGAGAATCAAAAGGGTAAAAGTGAGGAAACTTGTGGGTTGAGATAAAGACAGTTTAAGTAAAAGCAAAAGCTGCGCGCTCAAGGAAAGAGAAACAAGGAATTCGTTCACTGCTTCCCATTGGCAGGCAGGTGTTCAGCCATCTTCAGGAGAGCAGGGCTCCATCACGTGTTAACGATTACTTGGGAAGACAAAGACCACCACTTGGAATGTTTCCTGCTTCCTGTTTCTTCCCCTCACTTTATATGCTGAGCATGACATCATATGGTATGGAATATCCCTTGGGTCAGTTGGGGTTAGCTGTCCCAGCTGTGTCCCCTCCCAGCTTCTTGTGCCCTCACAACCTACTCACTGGTGTGGCGGTGTGAGAACCAGAAAAGGCCTTGGCTCTGTGTAAGCACTGCTCAGCAGTAGCTAAAATATTCCTGGGTTATCAACACTGTTTTCAGCACAAATCCAAAACATAGCCCTGTGCTAGCTAATAAGAAGAAAATTAACTCTATCCCGATCAAAACCAGCATAGTACACAAGTGTAAAAAACATAAGTACGCTTCTAACAATTGTACATCAGAATATTATGTGATTCAATGAAAGAGGCAAAGAAACTACTGTTACAAATAACTCTTGGGGTACTTCAACAAATGGGAAGAAAGTCTTTAAACACTGCCTATATGCAGTGCTGATAATCATGGCTGGATTTAAAACAGATGTGTTTTGTGAATCTCAATTCTATCCTAGAATAAAAACTAAGGATTCTTTTGTAGAGCTGTAGGAAAAATCTGTTCTTCTCTAAAAACAAATTTCCAACTTTACATCTTTGTGTTGAGTAAGTGTATAACATCACAAGTTTGTGGGGTTTATGGGTGGTTTGGTTTTTTTTTTTTGTGAGCGTGTGGGTGACTTTTCCCAGGTACCGCTTAAAGAAGTCTTGTCCCATAGCTTTAGTTCTCACAGTGCATGCAAAAGATGGTTTCAAGAAGACTTTCCAAATGCAAAGCTGGTGTGATCTATTGATCATATATGTACTTCCTGGCATGCTGTTTTGCAAGTGGAGGAGAAGCAGTCAGTATGCTGGTTTGAGGGACTTAACTGGGAAATAGGCTGAGCCATTATCTGTATACAGAGAAATTACCTTAATGAGACTTAAGCAAGTGCAAGCACATGCTTGGATGTTGACATGGCGCTATGAAAGGTTTCCCTGATTTATTTTTTTGGTATTTATTTATTTTTCCTTCTAACCATCACAACATTAAATCTGAACTTGAAGTTTACCCATCCAGTGCAAATGAGGCTTTGGAAAAAGAGGAATTATTGAAGAAAACTTGGATTTGCAAGTGCCTGGAGGAAAATCCATTCCTTTATTAGGACAGTCATTAAAGAAAATGAAACATTATGTCCAAGGTAAGAAATTACTAAAGATAATCTTAAAGACTGGATCTTCTAGAAGCAGATTAAAAGCAGGATTTTAGTTTAGACAATGAGTCCATCTTGGAGGACAGATATATTTCTAAAGATAAAAGTTTGCCTTTGAATATTTCCAGGATCTAGCTTTGGCAACACTGTGATTATATCCTTTAACCTTGGTATAACTCTTCACTCAGGAGTGAATGCTGCTATTTTATTTGCTGCCAAGCTTTTGGTTGCTGGAAAGGAGATGGTGGGGTTTGCTATTGTAACATCTGGATCCTGACTTGAAGTATTTGGCAAATGGGGCAGAAATTGAGCATGGCGTATGTGATGCTTATTTTGATACACTGTTGAGCTGTTACTCCAGGCTTTGACTGATGCTAGATGCTGTCTTAAGCGATGATAAAAGATGGCTAATGAATGGCTGACTTGCCTTCTCTTTCATTATGTGCTACATTAAATGTACTTTTCTTTCATACTATTTCACTTGGGATATTGTTAATGTGTACAAAAATTTGCTTCTGTCTCTCCAGCACTACAACTTTTTCTTGTTTTGATAAACCTTTTCTTGTGGGAGGGGATAGTAGGGGAAGATTCTGTGACTTTGACGGGTTAATATATTTTTAACTAGAGGCACATTAAAAATAAGTTGATGGTGGTACAGCTGTGCTCTGTCGTTCAGCCTCGAGCCTTATTTCCTAAACTAAACAGAGTGTTGGGTAGAGGTGAGGGAGCACAGAGAGGTTGTTCTCATTGTCCTCATGAACACACTAGACTCTTCTCAGTGATTTACACTGAGCCTAATGCATGATGAACAAGGGATGCAAGCGGGGTGTGCATCCAAACCTAAAGTTCAACAGATGCTCCTGGTCCCTCCAATTTGGATGTAATTCCAGCTGGTAGGATCTGTAGGGTTCAGAGGGGTCGATATGCATGTAAGTGTGTTTAATACTGTTTTGAGACATTCTTCTCTTGAAATACAGGATTATCTTCTCCCCACTGTTGGGTCGGTGTTACATGGAGTCCCACATGGACTGTATGGGTGATGTTAAAAGGCCAAAATGCACTTGCAGATAATGCACTTGGTATTCTGTGAAAGCAAACACTGAATAGCCAAACATGGCCTGGAAAGAGATCAAAGGATAATTTCAAGCTAGAATAACTTGTTCATAATTGTCACTTTGACTTTATAAAGCGAATTGATCAATCCTTGCTTCATACCCTAGGTGTTTTTCAGCCTCTCCTCAAGCTCAGAGGAATCATTACATGTCTTTACTATTCCATTTTAAGTTTACTTCACACCATATAGACAAGAAATGTAACTTAAAATTAAAGAGTTTGTATACTAGAGTGTATTCCCTTGGCAAGAAGCAAAATGGATTTTGTTGTAAAATTTACAAGCATAAAGTCTCAGGATAACAGGAACTGAATATAGTGTCACCCCAGACTTGGCAACAGCAGCGTGTTGTTGGAGAATGAAAAGGATATGATAGGTAAAACTCAAAAGATAAAAGCAGTTACAACTGTTTGGGGTTTACTTTACAGGCCGGGGAAGAGACAAAGTTGCTGGTTTTAAGAGCCAGTCCAGCTCTCAGTGATTTTTGCCCCATATCCAAATTAATTCCTCTGTGTGTGCCCAAGTCCTGCCAAGCGGAAATGCAGGATTGCTCGTAACAGCCTGTAAAGCTCCCCATCGCCTGCCTTTCACGGGCCACTTGAAATGTTGCGCTACATGTCCGCCGCTGTCTCTTTGGCTAATACCATGAGGAGTAGCTCTAGCGAAATGGGCATAAACAACTACAAATTGACTTTCAAGTGGCTGTCTGACACCTAGAAACCCACAGCTTCTGTTTCATGGACGCACAAAGACAACCCTGTGAAACCCTAAAGGCAGCCAGAGCTACAAATGTGACTGACGTAGCTATTCCATTGAGATACAAACCCACGGTATTCAGAGCCAAGCTTGCCGTCAAACTCACAGCAGAGCGCAGCGTTTCTAAGTTACAATGCAGAGGATTTAATCCTTCTGAAGGCATATTTGTATGATCCTAGAAAAAGGAACCTCTCGCTGTCGTTATAAGATGTTATAAATAGCTCCCCAGGAAAATGAATCTTTGCTACATCCGCAAAATCTAATACATGTAATATTTTAGTCTTTTTGACACAGCAGGAATTCAGCCGCTGATTAGATCTGTGCCCTCCATGTGGTTGTATAGAACGCAGTGATAGAGATGGATATGCTTTCTCACTTGAAATAATATCAAGTTTTCTTTACACAGAGTGCAATAAGCTTCGTTTTGGTTTAGCTTAATTGTTAAACCAAACAGATACAAAATGTGTGCCAATATTTTGCCTGATTCCTTTTTTAAAAAAGGTCTTTTGGAACATTAAACTTCCTACTGATGATGTCTGCAGCTTTCCTCCTGAGCCCAGCAGGAAAACGACATGCCTGACGAAGGCCTCATAGGATGCAAAACTGCATGGTTTGAAAAGGTTTGCTTTGCTGAGGACTCTCATGAATTCTTATTGCAAATAAAATCATCTTAGGGGAAAGGGGAAACACTGAGGGGTTGGAAAATAACAAAACCGGCATTTTTTGACAGTGCTCATAAAACTGGAGAGAGAAGGAAGTCTATTAAAAAAACACCTAAAAGAAGTATTTTGTTATTATGTTAACTCTTTTTATACATTTTTTTTTAAAACCGATCTACTGGATTTTTTTTTGCCCAAGTGAAAAAAGGCTCCGGATGCCAAACAGTCTTGTACAAGCTGATGTGATTTTTATATATCACTTTACACGTAATGTGTAGCACAGAAAGCCTACTTTGTAAATCCAAGGAAATGCTCACATTTAGAGTTTCTGATTTGTTGATATTTCCTTGCTAAGGAGCAAAGACTTTTCAACCCATGATGTTGTTAAAAAAATCCATTTTAATTCAGAATGAGGGTGAATATATAACCTTTTCACTAGGCTAACTGGACTGGTTTCCAAATCCTACTTTAACCTGATCCATGGCAATTTGCTCTCATAGCCTCAGATATCAGCTATTTCTAGAAGTGATCAGGCAGAAATGTTTTCTTTGGGAAGTTGTTGTACTTAATGGTCTGAAAATTATTCCTTTAAATATGTATATTCATCCCCCTAAAAGAGTGTGTTAAAGGTTGTCATGTAGCCATAACAGTGTTACTCTTTCTTAGTGTTTGTTTCTCTTGACTTGAGTATTAACTCTTTATGAGATGCAACAATGAAAAATCTGATCTGCGTGGAATTAGAGTTGACACAAGCTGAGTACAGTTGCTGCGTACTTTTGACGAAGGAGAAAAGTCACGCTATGTATTTTCAGCTTGCCTGAACTAACTCACCACTTGTGTATCTTCTGTTGTGTGACCACACCTGAAAAAAATCACTTTCTTAGTGTGCTTGTGAGATGGGGATTCTTGACAACTTGGTATCCATCAGGACTCCCAGGTCCTCCTCTATGAAGCTGCTTTCCATCAGGCCATCCCCTAACCTGTACTGATACATGGGGCTAGTCCTCCCCAGGTGCTGGACCCTACACTTGCCCTTGTTGAACTTCATTAGCTTCTTCCCCACCCAACTCTCCAGCTTGTCTAGGTCTCACCGAATGACAGCAGAGCCTATGGTGTGTCAGCCACTGCTCTCAGTTTTGTATCAGCAGCAGACTTGCTGAGGGTAAACTCCATCCCTCATCTAGGTCATTGATGAATGTGTTGAGCAAGCCTGGACCCAGTACTGACCCCTGCAGAACACCACTAGCTACAGACCTCCAACCGGACTCTGCACCACTGATCATAACCCTCTGAGCTCTGTCATTTAGCCAGTAAATCCAATCCATCGCAGTGTCCACTCATCTAGCCCACACTTCCTCAGCTTTCCTATGGGGATGTTATGGAGAGACAGATATTCCAACAACTCCAAAGAGCTCGCTCTTGCAAGAGACAGCTCTGTCTCTCAAAACTTGAGTGAGGTCTGCTACTCTATCAAGTTATCTTGCAAAATTATATCATGATTTGTAGTGAAGTTTTTTTTTTGGTGACTACTGTTTCTATAGCATGGGAAAAATTACAGAATTAAGAGAGAAACGTGAGCAATATTTCCTTGGCTATAGTGATGACAGAAAAGCTACATAGGCCGAGCATTTATGTGTCACAATATTGTGGCTTCCATACTGATCTACAGTACAGTAAGCAAAGATTATCTGCTCATTATTGCTACTTAAAACACCTATGGATTTTGGAAGCCGTATGCTCCCTTACAGATTCTTTTCAGTGGTGCCCAGCAAAAGGACAAGGGCAACAAGTACCAACTGGAATACAGGAAGTTCCATCTCAACATGCGGAAAAACTTCTTTACTGTGAGGGTGATGGAGCACTGGAACAGGCTGCCCAGAGAGGTGGTGGAGTCTCCTTCTCTGGAGAAATTAAAAACCTGCCTGGACATGTTTCTGTGCAGTTCACTCTAGGCGAACCTGCTTTGGCAGGGGGATTGTACTAGATGATCTCTAAAGGTCCCTTCCAACCCCTAATATTCTGGGATTCTGTGAAATCTGTGAATTGTTGTGGAATGCTACTTAGTGCTGATAACAAAAGCTGCTTCAACGTGAAAGAAATGAGGAGAAGATCATGAAAGCTTCAGAGAAGGCACCTCAGTTTCAGTTTTTGAGTTGGAGGTGAGATGGAGAACCCAAAACACATCCTAGAGCTGGCTTAGAATAAAATTGTACTATAGCAGTGTGTAATCTGTACTCTGCTTGTATCCTGTATTCTTGTGCCTATATATCACCTTGAAAGGCAAGGATGGGAATATTGTCCCTGAGGTGCAATCAGGGACAGCTAGAAGAAGCTTCAGGCTTTCCCTTGCTACTGCAGAGATTTGGCTACCTCTGACACCTGGACAGAGGTCTGCAGACTGACGGGAATAACTTTGCTGGTCAGTCTCCAGCTAGAATACCAAGATCTTTCGCATCTCTCACCTGCTGTTCAGAGGGACATGCTGCATGGTCCATCAATGTGTTCATAAAAGATTTTATGGCTTGTTATGCACCATTTATTTCTTGACTAGTTGTGCTCAGAGCTTCACTGTAACTCCCACAGATGCTGCCACGCAGCCAAATATAATATGAGGCCAGAAGAATGCTGGTAGCTTGTGAAAAACAAGGGAAGATACTCTGTGAATTGCCAGAGGGAGAGCTCCTGGCTGCTGGGATGTCTCTTGCTGAGAGGAACTTTGTCACAAGCTTCATGTGCTCTTTCTGGGTAATGTTCAGATTGCGCTTGCCCTGGGATGTTGCTCTGAGATGTTTCTGGCTGCTGCTGCCTGGTCTGCCACCACCGTGAAGCAACCACGGTTATTGCTTGAGGCTGAGGATAAAAACTCGCTGGAGCCCACAAGTACAGAGAACTTGAATAATCACCCCCTCCCTGATGGCTTTGGGAGCTTGTTGGTTGGTTGTTTTAATCTGCTGAGATAGCAGCTGATCTTTGACAGATGTATACTGGAAATGGAAGTATGATTAAGGAGACAGGATGTAGCCAGAGATGATAAAGGGCTTTATTTACTTCTCATCAGGTCCTATTTCATGAGTATTTTAATCTTCTCTTAAAATAGACATATAAGAAATGGAAAAAAAACAGCCTACCTACAGCCTACAATTTAAAAGGTATTTTAAGGACTAACATTTTTTCAGTGCTTTCCTTTGCTACCCTTTAGCTCCTGATGCACTGCTCACCTTCTCATGCTGAAATCTTGACCAAAATTTCTAGGCAAAGTTGGTGACCATGTTTCCATAAGTGCCCTTTGCTAATCAAAGGCACTTTGATTAGCAAAGTTAGAAGGGTTTCACTGATAATCGATTAAATGCTTTTGTAGTCTGTTGTTATTCTGCAGGCTTATTCTCATCAAGTTGAGGAAAGCTCACTGAAAATGGAAATACCAGACTTTTTCTAAAAATTTTATTTTCTTTTTCTAAATATAATTTATCCTAATCCCAGAGCAGAAAATCTAACTCATGCAGAAGGAAGGTAATTTATATTGAACATTTGATATTCAGTGATCAGATCATTGATATTTGATGATGGAATTTATGTACCAAGAGTATTTCCAAGTTACAGCACAAAAATTTCAAGTGATGAATTTCTTTTTCTTCCTTCAACTAACACTTGTTATAAAAATGACTTCTAGTGTATCTGACTGCATAAAGGAACTAGGACAGTTCCACAACTATTTTAGCCAGTTATTTAAACCATCTAAGAAGCTTTTAATCAGTTCACCGAAATAAACTATAGAATTGCAAGGCTATGATGTTTGTACGTATTCTTGGGTTAACATCTGTAGTTTTGAGAGATTTGTTTGTATTTTGCCAGCTTTTCTTAAAACCACTGCTTTAATTTTTTTTTTAATTAAAAAAAAATAAATAAATTGTAGCACTAGGAAAAAAAAAAGAAATATTTAAAGGGTATCTTTTCTTACTACAGAAAGACCTAGCATATGTTTTTAACTTTTAGAAAATAATTAGGGGGAAAATATAAAAAAATCTTTCCAACTCACCTTTAAAACACCACACTGCTAAAGTTCTTATTAGGATCAATGTTCCTGGAGCAGCAGAACAGTGACACTGGCCGAAGGGAATATTTAACATGAGAGACCACCTATGAAGACATAGTACACTTGGCTTCACAAGGTAACCCTTGACTTCATGATGTAAAAATCACACTTACTTCATAAGTGAAACTCATTAAATTGTATTTTTCCTATTTTTTTTTCATGAAACATAAGCATTACTTTTTTTTTTTTAAGAAACTGCTTACTTGAATGAATTCAAGTGAATTATTTTTCATTTTTTAATTCTGTTCAGTGCAGACCTCAGGCTGCAAGGGATTGTTATTCGGCGCTTTAAACTTGAGCTGTGGAGGTTAGCTGTGATTGATCTCAAAACTTTCCCCTTGTTTCCTGACTGACCAGACAATGCTGTTTTGTTTCTTTTGCCAGCTGCTTGAGTTGTGACTCCTGTGATCACGACAAGGGTGCTGATGCTGTGTTTCTGTTGGGGAAAGTGTCAGATGATTAGGAATTCTTCTCAAATTGAAAATCACTTCCTTTTAACTCCCTCATGTCTTGTTTCTGTGCAGGTTAGGCTGCTTTAAGACTTTTTGATTCACGTGCAAGATTAAAATGTAAACAGGGGTCTCATCACATTGAGGTGAAGAACTTGGTGTGTGTAGGTGGGTACTCTGAGACTGTTTCAGGGAGCTGCTGTGGGGTTCTGGCAGAAGGCGTGGGCTGAATGGCCCCCCCACAGCCATGGTCCTTCCCTTCTGAGAAACCTCTACGTCTCAAGTCTGGCTTTGACTCTTTTTTTGTCTGTAATCATTATAGACATGTTATTCATAACAAAACTGCCCACTTTGCACTGTTTACAGGAGGCAAATCAGGAGAAGAGAAATAGCAAAAAATCACTTATGTGCAGATTCTCAAACTTACCTAATTTCTCAGGAGTGAAAGTCCACCAGGAAAAGCTGGCAAACCTTTTCTCACATACCCGAGCAAAACCACTCTTCGACAGAGATAAGTGCCCACAACTATTCTTGATACCGGGATTACTTTGACTGGATTAAATGTGTCCTCAGTCATCTATTCTTACATGATACAGTGAGATGAAGGCAGAGTATCCAGCACAGGGATTTAGTCTTACAGCAAAGTCATGAGTCTGTACTCCCAAACGTGAATGTGATCCTCCATCTCAGGAACAGAGGATACCAAGTACTGAAGCCACAATAGAGTAACAAGGACTATGAAACCACATCTTCCAGTGCCAGGTTTGTGCTCTGAAACTTAGTAACTTGTTTCTATCTTCTAAAGTCAGGCTTTTGTCCTTCAAACACTTTGATTTAAATGGTCAGTAATTGACTCTATGGTCTTCTAGCAGGTAAAGCACGAAGCACAATATATTGTATCTGTCAGCAACTTTTGAGTATTTCTGTTTTACCACAGAAAGCAGATGTCTCAACTTCGGCTGAGATTTTGGTGATCGTTGCTAGTATTTCTGCAAGTCTGTATGTTGGGGAAACCATTTTGTGAAGCACTATATAGCTGAAGACTACCAAGACTGTCTGCAAGTATATTTCACATTGATGTGTTTTTATTGTGAATTTGTTACTGGTTTACTGTTGTGGGCTGCTTTGGTAGCCCTACATTCTTTTAGAGCAAGCCCTCAATGGAATTGAAGAGGAAATGAAAATAAGTATCAGACATCAGGCATTCTCGTAAAACCACCCCAAACTTGTTCTGCCTGCTAACCAAACAAACTACGGAGTGTCTCCATTGCTTCCTCTGAATGCACTAGATTTTCTTGTGACCTTTGCATATCTTATTCTACCCTCACACAGATGTGGATTATCGAGATTTCTTCCAAACTGTATTGATTTACAAAGCAGAGCAGTGGCCCATCCACATTGGAACTGCCAACTGTTGCTGTACTTCATAGAACGGTGTCAGCGTTACACAGTGGTGAGAAATTTAAAGAGGGAGGAAACAGCCATGCGAACAAAGCCTTACAAACTTGTTATATGTAGTTACAGCTTCCAGTTTAATTAATATTGTTAGACAGTGCTGACCTTCTCTACAGTCACCAGCTATTCAGCTGAGGAAGCTGAGCATGCAGAACTGCGCAGCTGAGGTCGAATTATAGGCTTTCATTGATGCAACCTCACTGACTTAACTAGATATGACTGAGAACAGCATGTGGCCAGCTAGAGGACTCGGAAGATAGGCCTGGTCCATTTTTCCAATGAATAATTGCAGACCGCTCCTGTCAGAAGCTGCTTCTGGGTTATAAACAGAAGAGAGAGACAAAACTCAGGCACACAAAAGTTTTCTGTTCTGATCTTTGGACTATCTTTGAAGGCTCTGAGTTGCAAGCAGGGATATTGAGTCAGCAGATGATGCGTCTACCCTCACTTCGGGGAGGCTGCTCAGGCCTGAAGCAGTTTGTGCGAAGGCTTTTTCTGAACACATCGTGTTGCCATCTGCAATAGAGAGAGCTCAGAGGTTTCATGAGCAACTTGTCTTTCTCTCTAGGAAGAAAAGTGGAAACCTATAAGAGAAGGGTGTTGTGGGGAGCACCCATGTCACCCACTACTGCAACATGAAATAGCCCCTGATTACAAAGCAGACCTGCCTTCTACTGTTAGGAGATTTAGTGCTTAGCTCTGGATAATAAGTCCCTAAAATCTGTGGGTATGGATGCTGGGTTAAATCAGTGATAGGTGATTTTAAAAAAGAAATAAATTTTTTAAAAGGGCAGTATAGCCCAGTAGTCTCTTAGAGATTTCTGCTCCTATAGCTGGGGTGATGGAATGGCTTGTGAAATAATTCAGAGTTACAACCTGAGTATTATAATGAAGTGAAACCGGTGTTGGGCTGGAGTAAAAATAGAAGAATGCTGAAAAGCAGGTATTTTTATATAGAAGTGTACAGGTACAGAATGGAATATATAAAGGCTGTATGTGAAAACTTGTTTGCAGCACTGTGCTGTTCATACACCTGCTTGGGTTCTCAGTTTAAGCTTTCCAAGTTAAAGATACCACAGTGATTGTAAAAGACATGCTGTGTTTTGTATCATCGTTTATGGCTGCGGATTTCCTTCCATCTAAACTGCAATTAAATGTTCCTATCATCCTGTAAATTAGCCTTTCTCTTTTAAACATCACATTTGCAACTCTGTGTTCATATAATCCTGTAATTATGTAACTATTTTCATTTCAGCACTGATTCAGCAATGTACTTAAGCATATGAATAATCTCTTTGAACCCAATGGGACTCCTCACATGCTTAAAATTAGGCATGGTTTAATTACTTTGCTAAATCAGCAGCTATACTGATGTACAGAAAAGGGGATAAAGGAGGTGGCTTACATCTACTCTAAACACCGTTATTGAACTGGACATTGCTCAACTCTAATTTTACCTTCCTACTTTAAATGTTTTCAGCTGAATCATAGTATTGGAGACACCATATGTGAGGTATTCAGATTGAATCACATCTTTTAAAGCTAGATTTTCTCTAGAGGCAAAGCAGTTTTAAGAAGCTTAAGTCCTCTCTTGCCCTGTGTGCTCCCTTGAAGCTGACTGCTTTCAGGCATGCCATTGCCGCTGGTTGCAGACCAGCATCAGAGAAGGCTTTTTTTTTCCATAACAAGTGGATTGCTGTGCTTATCGGGATTACAACAGTATCTCATATTGCATAGGTATATCTGAGATGGTGATAAACCACGATGCATAAACAAGGATTGATAGTGGAGATGGAGGAAGACTTGGGGCCACCTCAGTCTACTACACCACTGACAAAAATATATGCATATATTTACATCCTGAGAAATCTGTACTGGGATCTTTTATCCTAAAACTGCATATTGTCTAGGACCTATAACGTTAACAGTTTTAACCAAAGCATATGCATGACGTCTCTAACTTTTACTTTCTGTTAATATGAAGTAGGAAACTTGAAGCATAGCTACCTGAGTTGGAATTACAGCTCTTATATATTTAGAAAAAAATGGGACAGCAAGAAGTACTCTTGAAGAAAGTGGGAACTTAGAAGAATGAAAGGAAGCATTGCAGACTGCCTTTTGTAAACGAGTATGAAACTGTACCAAGTATCTTCAGTTTTTACATTAGGAAACAAGCTAAGTTCTTCAGAGTTACATATGAATGATTTCTTTGAGGCCAAATGTTGTGATAATTTTCAAGAATTTTTTCTTACAGTCATAACATCTTGTCCTAACGTGGAAGAGCTTTCAGAGAGAAATGGTCTTACACTGGGTCAAAACAGGACTGACAGTTTTGATATCTTGGGTGTTTATGCTGTTACTATTTTACAAAAATACAAAGAAACAATCAAAATTCCGTACAACAGGGAAGGCAAGGACAGAATTCTGTCCCAAAGTCAGAATTTAATCTTAGCACACAGAGAGCACCAAAAAAGTGCCAAAATATGCTTAAAGACTATTTTAGAGACAGAATCCATACAACATTGTTAAAGTTCATGTTTGTGGCTTCATATCCACTAATGGAGACAGACTGACCCGAAGCTGTGAATAATGAGAGGCTGCCCAGAAAAACATTTATGGAACAAGGTGGCAGTCTGCAGGGAGCCTGGATCTCAATTAAAAAGCCAGCACACAGCACCATAAAAAAGGCGACAAAAGGAGCAGAGGAGAGATATTTATACTCTTTGGCTAGGAGATCTATTTGGAGATGTTCACAGAGTGAATGGGAATGGACCCCTAATGAGGAAAAGAGGCTTTAGAAAGGATCAAACGAGAGGGGATTTGATCTATTTGTTTCACGGATTAGGTTCTGAAAAATAGATCAGTCTCTGAAGAAAAGGCCTGATTTTTGGTTTCTAGTTGAAGTTCTGTTTCATGCAGGTTTTAATGGTAGTGGCCTAGTGGTGGTTAACACTGCTGCTAGCAAAATGACTAATGCCCTAGAAGGCATTACTGAGATAATTTGCCATCTTGCAGAGTTCAGTCCATAACTTTACCAAATGGTTTTTGCATCGGACCCTTACCTTCTTCCTGAACGTATCTTCTAAGCATGTAATGTTGATTTACGGATCTGCTTACAGAAACTAAATACTCTTCATCTAGTGAGATGTGCTTTTCTTGGCCTGAATTTCTCAATCTTCAGCTATCAGACATTGTATGAGTCAGTTAAATAGGTCTTTTTATACCTCATTCCACCAAAAAGATCACTAAAGTACTATATATTGTATAGAAAACCTGCTTTGCCTTCTGATGTTTTACAGCAGTCACCTCAGACTCCAGAGCTAGGCTACTGTAGTACAGGGAATCCAATTAAACAGTCTCTGTATAAGCAAAACGTAGAAATGTTTAGGACTTCAAAATGTAGTTTAGCTACCTAAAAGCTATTCTATGCAACCTAAAAACAGTATTATAAAGCTTCTTTTCCTATTTACCTGTGCAGACTAGACATGAATGCTGGTTTGCATTAAAATAAAATAAAATAAAATAATTTTACAAGTGAGAGGAAGGAACACAGCTTTTTAAAAATGTTATCTTTGTTGTACTGTCGAGCACTGAGACTGCAGTGTCCCCAGAACTTGGATACTGCCACAGTGAATTTCTAGGCACTTGGCCTCAGTGGAGTAGTGGTATGCGCTGGCTTCTCATGTGCTGCAATAGGAAGACCTGGATGCCGTGGAAAGGATCCAAAACCAAAGTTCCTCAGTCTGTATTCTGTTTAAATGTAATCTTAAAGAAAGTAAGGGTAAGGACATCTCACAGATTTTGCTTCTTTGGGGCTCTGGAGTTAATTTGCGGCTCCACATCTTCCTCTAGTTAGGATCCCAAGTCCAATACCTTTGTTTAATAGTAGTTTTCTTTGTTTCTTTGAAAAAAAAATTTAAAAAATCAAGGATTGTTTTCTCTTTTAAAACATCGCTCAGGAAAAGTTTTTGTGTATTCTGTTGCAAGTTTTAACTGCCAAGTTAAACATTTTTGGTAATGCGCACTGGAACATGGGTCCTCATTTTCTGTGAGGTGACTATTTTGGACATATAGGTACTCGTATTACCTGTTTTCTCAGATCTTTCACAGTTCCAGTAACACGGTGAAGTGCTGGGGTCTGAACCCCAAGCCCTGAAGTGAACTTGACACTTGGATGAATTTCATAAGCAGGTAAAAGGGGCTAAGGCTGCCCAGGTGCCTCCTGTTGTAATCAAGGGCAACACTGGGTTGGCTTCTATGTTTGCCACCAAGATCTTTTAGCACTGCTGCTGGCTGCGACCCAGTGGGCATTGAGCGGTGGGGACACATGCCATGCCAGACCTTGATGTGAGGGATGGGCCCCCTCTGTTGTGAGAGGGCCATCCAGGAGGGGAGGCCAGGCCAAGCACACCCTGAAATGATGAGAAACAGCTGCCAATTAGGTGGCGATTAGAGGGTGGAGATAAAAGGCCAATAGAGCTCCTTATTAGGAGCTGCTGCTG
>VWZK01019622.1:19804-51176 GCA_013396935.1 Baryphthengus martii
TAGGAGCTGCTGCTGTTGAGACCTGCTGCGAGCTGCTGCTGGAGGGGTTTGTGGAGAGTTTTGTGGAGTCAAGGATAGTGGATTGGGTAATACATCTTTCTGGTATTTGTTGGATTGGTTTGTGCCTGGCTATGTTGGGATACGGGGCATGGTTGATATCTCCTTATGTTATTGTGTTTTTGGCCCAGTGTGCCTTTTCTTCTGCTGTGTCACTTACAGTGAGTGGGTTTATTGCTTCTTTTGTCCCCCTTATGTTCGGCCATGCTATATCGCTTATGGGGTCCGTTGACATAGATAAGAAAATCTGCATGGGTTTCACTGTATGTTTTCTGCTGATGGCTGCCTCCTTTTTGTTGGGCCATGTGGTTAGCAAAACACAGGGATAGGAATTACGGCTCCTTGTTACTATGCTTCCTTTTCTAGGGAATCTCGTGGGTGGGAAAGGCTCCCAGGAGGTTTCTGGTTCAACCTCCTGCCTAAAACAGGACCAACTCTAGGATCAGGCCAGGCGGCTCAGGGCTTTCTGCAGGCAGGTCTTGAAAATCCCTGTGGATGGAGATTTCTTGTTCTTTCTGCTCCCATGGATGACAGCCATTATTCTGGTGATCAGACCATTCTCTTGAAGTAATTAGGCTGAAAAGGCCCTAGCAGAATGGGAGTTTTGATATTTTAGGTAAGATAGGGTAGTAGCAGCATCCACCCTTTGTAACAAGCCTGCAGCCACTAGTACAGTCTCTTAACACATTTAGATCTGCCAATGGTTGTCAGGTGCCTTCTGAGAGTGCCTACGGGAATATGCGTTTCAGGAGGTGCAACTAAGGATTGACTTTATGGTTGATTAAATGGCAGTAGATAAAATACATTCTTGTTCTAGTTTCAGCTGGGACAGAGATAATTTTCTTTCTGGTAGCTGGTACAGTGCTGTGTTTTGGATTTAGGATAAGAATACACTGATGCTTTAGTTTTTGCTAAGTGGCGCTTATCCTGAGCCAAGCCTCTGCTAACAAGCAGGTGCACAAGAAGCTGGGCGGGAGCATGGCCTGGGCAGCTGACCTGAACTAGCCAAAGGGATATTCTGTACTGGAAGACATCCTGCTCCATATATAAACGGGGAGGAGTTGGCTGGGAGCTGTTGATCTCGGCTCAGGCATCGGCCAGTGGGTGACGAGCAATTGCATTGTGCATCGTCTGTCTGTCTTGGGGTTTATTTCTCTCTCTGTTTGTTATCTCCCTTTTTGTTGTTAATATATTATATTTCAACTATTAAGCAGTTCTTAACTCATGCATTTTACCTTTGTTTTCCCTGGTTCTTCTTCACATCCCACAAGGCAGGAGAAGGAGTGAGCAAGTGGCTGTGTGGTGCCTAATTGCCTGCTGGGGTCAAACCAGGGGACTTCAATTGGTATTTAACTGGGGGTTTATTTACCAAAATAGGGACATGTCTTCTCTATTATATACTCTTTCCTCGTCAGTGGTCTGTTTCAGCTCCTTCACATTCTCAAAACATCCTTCAAAAATTGTACTTAAGTTACATTGTGGGCAAAACCCCTTATCAAAATTAAAGGACAAAAGGTTCATTAATATTGATGAATAATTAATCATAGGATATTGCCCTTAGATAAACCAGCTATAAACATTAGTACAAGTGACCATTTAATGTAAACACAAGTATGATGTTCTAATTTATTTTCTGTTTCTTTCTGTTTGCTAATTCCTTGATGTATTAAATTGCTTAACTGGGAAAAAAGACTTTGCAAATAACAATTTCAGTTGTCGCACACTTAAATGTTTAATATTAATAGTTTAGGAATGGAAGAGTGGAGGTCTGTTGGAACCACGCCACCACCTGTGCAACATGATTTTCCCAGCTTGTTCTTATATTCCTGTTGCTCCAGACTTGGATTATCACAGGGCTCATGGTAATTCCTGACTTTTGTGTACTCTCCCTGTGCAGAAGAGGGACAGAACAGCTCAGAAGAGCCTCCTACCTACCATGTGCCCTACCACCTATGTGAGTAAACAGTGTTATGAAGGAAGAAGAAAAATACCTCAGACCCTCATGTATGCTCTTGCCTTAGCAGATAGGTTGAATCATAATAGATTTAAGGACTGTATACTTCAGAATCCTTGTTCTGCTGAATTATATGCCGTGCAAGGTACAGAAGATTTATGCTTGGTTAGGCTGCTGGATTCTTACTAGCATTGCTCTGATTTCTCACTGTTTATTAAGAAATTATTCACACTTGTGATGAGTATCATATAGCGATGAGTCATGCAATAGCTTTTTTTATGCTGCGTCTTTCCAATGTTTGCAAAGCTGTTTGGTTTTGCTTTAAGAAAAGAAAGTGATTCCAAGTAGCTGCTCAGCTCCTATCTCTTCCACTTTACTCTTACTGAATTTTCTCATGACCTAAGTTTTCAGATGCTGAGCATACAATTATTGTGATGTAACTCGTGATCGATAACTCATGATTGCTTTACTAAAATGATTTGTTATGAATTATAACATTTTACAATAGAAGGGTGGTTTCTGGCTGAGTAGCTTCAGTGTAGCTAGACTCCAAGCAACCACCTGTTTTCCTTTGCTCATGACATACGTTGGAGTGGAGAAGCTGCCTAATGAGAGCTCATCAGGGATCCAATGGACACAAGGTTTGTGAAGTGTAAGCAGATTGTATTGTGACCAGCTCCCACAATTAATCTGCTTTCCTATTCATTCAATACAAAAAAAAGGAATAAGCTTTTCCCAGTTTTAAACTCTTTATTCTAGTCGTTCGTTACTTGCTTTTTCCTTTTGTCAAAAAACGAACAAAAAAGAGACACCTAATTTTTCCTTATGCTTTCTGTTCAGTTAACCACTCCATTCATGGTATGACTCAATTGATCTTAATAAAGCTTTATCAGTAATGCATTTGATCCAGTAAGTTTTAAATCAGTGTAGTGTTTTCTTATCTCCTACATATGCTTGCTTCTTTCTTTTTCTTACAATCAGGTGGTAACATTCCTATTGTGTATTATAAATACATCGGTATTTGTCTTCGTGGGCTTGAGGATGATTTGCTTACCACATCCTAAACACTCTGATTACCATGAGGCTTGGATTATAACCCACAGGCAGTACATTATCTTCAGTCTTCTAAGTAAGCATTTTCTTAAATTTCATAGTACTGTTCAGGAAAAAAAGGTAAATGTTACTTTCTTCTGTGTTTTGTCTTATTAGCAGTCATTGTCTCTGCTTTATGGTCAGTCTAGTTTGCCTCAAGGGAGTTATGACATGGTTAAAGCTGTCTTAACCATTCAAGCCCAAGCTGTCTTAATATCTTTGTGAAAGCACTTTCTAGGAGCCCAAATAAGCTTTTGGATTTGATAGTCCCAGTGTTGATAGTCTCAGTGAAATCTGACAAGCGCTTGCAGTGGGAGCACCTGTGTGCTGAGATGCACCAAGTATTTGTCACGAATGCTATAAAAATAACATTGGCATATTTCTAGAGGTAATCTGGTAAAAATTTCATATCCTCAGTCTTGCTTTTATAAAATTTGGAAATCTACTGAAACAGGGACAATGGAGTGTTCTGAAAGAAGCTTGCAAGCAAAAGAAAACCAGCCCTGAAACTCCTGCTGATCTTATTTGCTGTGGACACTTGTTCAGCATCGTGTGGGATGGTAAAGGGAGAAGTGATGTTCTTTGGCTGTTACCTAACCTATAGGAGCTGAAGAAAGCTGCGTATAAGGAAGCTTGGCCAGCAGGTGGCAGGAGGTTGTTCTCCCCCTCTGTTCCACTCTTGTGAGACTCCACCTGCAGCACTGGGGCCTTCAGCACAAGAGAGACATGTACCTGTTGGAGCTGGTCCAGAGAAGGCTGATGAATATGATCAAAGGAATGGAACACTTCTCCTATTAAGAAACGTTGTGAGAGTTGGGGTTGTTCAGACTGGAGAAGACTCTGGGGAGACCTTATTGTGGCTTTTCAGGACTTAAAGGGGGCTCATAAGAAAGATGGAGAGAGACTATTTAGCACATTCTGTAGTGACAAGATAAAAGATAACTGTTTTAAACCAAAAGAGGGTTGATTCAGATCAGATAGAAGGAACAAATGTTGTACTGTGAGGGTGCTGAGGCACTGGAACAGGTTGCCCAGAGAAGCTGTGGATGCCCCATCCCTGAAAGCGTTCCAGACCATGTTGGATAGGGCTTGGAGCAACCTGGTCTAGTGGAAGGTGTCCCTGCCCATGGCAGGGAGGTTGGAACTAGATGATGTTTAAAGGTCCCTTCCAACTGAAACTAGTCTATGATTCTATAAAAAGAGTAAAGTAATGAATCTTGTACTGCCTACAAGAGAAAGGAATGACTCCATTATTTATACAAATGCACTGCTATATGAAATTAAGAGAAATGACTGTTGACTTTTGTTGTTATGTACTTTCTAATTCTCAACCTAAGAAAAACTTCTGGAAAATTCTATGCTAGTCAGCAGCTGCAAAATTTACTTTCCTAAAAATTTTATTTTAAGGAACTGAAGCTTGCCTTTACAATGCTGTGGCTGCTGCTCAGGCCTTGTAGGTAACTATTTAATGTCAGCAGTCCACTGAAGTTCAGTCCTGCTTCCTTGTAGCATAGCCACAGGGGTTTGGGCTTCCAGATTGGATATGCCATACATTTTCCATGAAAAATAATGGAAGATTAGTGTGTCTTATCTAGAAAACCTTAGCCAGGACATTTATTTCACAGACTTACTTGGTAAAGCATTCTAGGCATATAACCATTTGAGATGTCTCAGACAGGAGATACGTGCTGTTACATGCAGGTGTGTTGCTAATATTTATGGGCAGATTCCTATCACTTTGCTGTTACTGGTAGTGCAATGTATACTTAGATATGCATCCAAGGAGTGGAAAGCAGGGAATGATGGTTTCAGAAAAATAGTATTGATAATATTTTTGCTGTTCTATGAAATTAAGGGCTTCCTTGACTGGAGTGCCCTGGGTGTCCATCACAGTTTGCAGAAAGCACTGAGTGCACCCCAGCCAGACACCCCACAGACACCTCCAGGCAACTCCCTCTACCTTGCATTGCTGTTCTTGGGTTTCCTTTTCTCCACCAACCTTGCAGCCCCACAGTGAGGATTCCCTGAGACCTGGCTGTATCCTGTTGCCCACCCACCACAAACCTTTCCCGTCCTCCCTCCTTGCCTCCAAGTGGTGGGTAAAGGGAGCAGTGCCCAGGGCCTTGCTGTGGTGTGTGTCTTGTGCTGGTGAGCACCTGACCTAAACAGCTGGGATTACCACAAAAAAACCCAGATACTCAGTCCTTCAAAGCTGAGACACCCCAGTTGGCCTACAAACAGAGACCTGGGTCATGAGGAGAGCCTGCTTCTGTCTTTGCCCAGACTGTGTTCCCCAGGTCCTGGCTCTTGGACCATTTAAAGCCTCATATTCCACCAGGTTGGGTGTCAGAAAGGACACTAAGCAGGATGAGGAACGCCTCCCCTAAGGCTGCCTTTGTGGTGAGCACGGTTCCTTCTCCAGTGTAGCACAACCCTTGAGTTGTTGAACCATGCTGTCATGAGGGTGTTGATGTCCCATATCTCCATCCAAGCAGGATGGCTGCCTTTGCCAGTGCCACTGTGTGGGATGGAGGGGAGACTCAGGTTGCCAGGAAGAAAGAAGTCTAGAGCTGCCACATCTGTTCTCTGAGGTGAGGCAGGCTCTGGAGAGGGATGTTCAGAAACAGTGAAGGTGGAGCTGCCCAACAGCCCTGAAGGCAGCATTGGCCTTCTTGTGCAGACTGTTTCCAGAAAGATTGCACTGAGACCCTGGGGGGAAACTCCTGTCTGAAGTCCTGCAGAAATACAAACATTGCAAATCTCTTCCAAAGTGTGTGGTTCACATGAGAGAGGACGAGTTTTGCTATGTGAGCCCTTTATGCTTACCCTGGGCAGGGGATCACCATTCTTCCAATGTGCATAAATTCGTGCTGTTTCTTTTCCCCTGGCGACAGTCTCTGCCTGCATAAATCACCCTGTTTGCACTGGCTGTCAGGCTGGCTGCTGCATGGCCACCATCCTTTCACTTTTTAAATTTATTTTAGCCAGTATTGGAAATACAAACTGAGGCATATGCTGCATCTGCTATCTCCTAATCCTTAAGCTGATCTGCAGCCATAAAATCGGGACATTTAGTATTTTTACTTCTGTATCTAAGCATATCATGCTGAGTCCAACAAGGAGGCCCCTCTTGGCACACTGATCTCCAGAAGATGTTGAATGTTTTCCAGTGAAGAATAAATATGGTGAAGTACCTGGCTTTTGTTAGCCTAAATGAGCTGTGTGCTATGGCCAAAATAAAATAGTTTGCTTAAGGCAGGTGGGAGGAGGAAAGGATAGAAATGGAAATGTGAGGAACTAAATTCACAGACCTGAGAGGAATAGTAATGTTGCCTTTCCTTCCAGTGCATCACATTTCCTTCTGAATGCTCTAACCCTGTGCTTCTGGGTGATACAAAGTCAATGGTACCATCTAAGTGATTCAAACAGAGTCAAGTGGCATGTTTTGAATGAAATTATATGTACTGTGGAAGATTTTAATTCCTGTTAACGCAAAGATCTAAAGCTCTTAAATTTTATCTGAATTTATATGTGCATGCAACATTTTTCTTCTCTTGCTATCCAACCGAAAATAAACCTAATTTTTGTACATCTCTGTTATGGACCAAATAGAAAGAGATGTTATTAGAAAAGCCTTAGACTCTCAGACATTTTCAGGATATGGTTTTACAATACCAGACTCCTGGTCTATCTCTTCATGCAGATATTTGTGAAGCGGCTAATGTGTATATCTGAAAGGGATAGCAGAGAAAGATGCAGTTCCTTGGCAGTATAATCAAATTAGCGCTTCTATAAGTGTTTGACTCAAAGGAAATCTTGTTGAAAACAGGTGCCTTCAAGAAGCATTCTAGTTGCCCTTCTGTATGTCAGAGAAGTGAGGAAGAAGATAATAGGGGGGAAAAAAAATGAAAAAAAGTAGTAAAACCACAAAGTTGTTGAGATCAGGATAAAAGCACCAAGAAGGCATTGTTATGTTGAATTTTATGAACTTTGTGCTAGAGCTTTCAGAAAATATAGTCTCTCTTGCTGATTAAGTTCTATCCAAAAGGAAAGGGGATTCAGTCTGCTCTTTGTAAAATAAACTAAAAATGTTAGTTAGGTGTCTCCTCAGTAAGGATGGACACAGACTGCATACACAAGGCACACTACAGACAAGGGCAATTTTGCCCCTATTTTAGAAGCATGAAAATTTGGAGAAGACTTCAATGTTTAGCCTTCTCTGCCCCCATGAAAAGAAACGTGCGTCTTTAATTTTTAAACTGCAATTATAAAAACTAAACCACCAAATGATGGTAAAAAATAACTTCAGAATATTATTCACATTCAAACAAAAGCATAAGCCAAATATAGGAGTAAAAATGTTGCCATCCCATTTAAACACAATATAAAATGTTCCTTTTCACTTAAACAAATGGTTATAATCATTGCAGGTACTACCTGTTCCCAGATACTGTGCCTCACTACCTTTCTAACCAAACCTGAAGCTCTGGAGAGCCAGCAGCAGCCGGAGACTACTGTTGAGTCTGTTTCTAAATATGTGCACGCAAATGTGCTAGATCTAAACTGGCTGAAAATGCTGTTTCTCCATGTGAAACATTGATGGAGAAAAGATTGCTTTTCACATGGATTTCTTTTCTCCTTTGGGATCATTCTAACAAATTGTTTTCGATTTGGGTGGAAAAATCTATCTGTACTTCACTCCAATTTGTTTTAATTCCCCCATCACCCGACGCTCAGAAAGTGGCGGATAGGCAGGGCCTGGTGAGGAATGAGAAGGACAGGGCAAGGAAAGCACTGATTTTATCCAATACTACAGTTGTTTTGCTAACCTTGTGCATGTGTATGGATGGTTGGTTTGGAAGGCACACCAGAGGGAAGATAAATCAATAAAAGCTGTTTTCACAAGTTTGGAATTAAGAATTTATAAAGGACTGGTAGAAAGCAGTGCTTTACATTTTTTCACTGACCAAAATTCAGTGGAAATTTTCTTGAGACTTCATTCATCTTGCAACAAAAGTTTGAACTTTTAAAATTTCTTTATGGTTCTAGATGTGACTTTCAAAATTGGCAAGTTATTTTGGCTGAGGAAAGATTTCGATGTGTCTTCAGGATAACAGTTAAAGAATGATGAATTCCCATATTGTAAAGAAACAGATTTTTATTGCTGTCACACGACATAGAATTTGATGATTGGTCCTTCTGCAGGATAGAAAAATTAATGCAGCCAGTATAGCCTTGGAATGCATTTCCTTTAGCATCTATCAAATGACAATTAAAATATTTTTGTTAATGTAGTAATACCTCTTTTATCATGAAAATTGTATTAAATATTTCTGATTAACTTAAATATGTTTTTTAACTAGAAATCTCAGGGGCTTCAGATGAGAAAAATATTATTTGACGAACTGTCCTTTGAGTCAATCAGATTATTCCATTGGTAAAATGTGTTGTAAATCAATGGGAAATGAATGTATAAAAGCCAAAGGAATGGATGCTGTTGTAATTGCTGTTATAAATATGGACAAAAGGCCGGTTCCACAACTGTCTTAGCTCTCTACTATGACTCACTTCTACAGAACACGAAGGGAGAGACGTAGCTTTAGGCAACCCTGCCACATGTCAGAATAACTTCCCTAAAACAGAGCAAGTTAAGAAGGCAGGGGTGTGAGGGTAACACCAACTCTGCAGGGCGTGATCTCCAAGCAGCACAGGAGAGGATTTGTACTGTGCACACATTTGGCCAGCTGAAACTCCTTGGAAGTGAATGTAAAGATGCAGCACTGAGCTTTCCTCGGGACACTAAGACCCTCAGTGTTACGCTGGTGCTTGGTAACGATGCGCAACATGGGGTTGCTTGAGCTGGTCCTGAGCAAGAAAGCTGCAGGAAGCAGGGTATCAGTACCCCAAATGCTAGAGAGACAGAGCGCCATGTTTTCTGGCTTGCCCTTGGCTCTCCCTCTCCTGAAGCCGGGTGTTTCTGTACTGTGCTACCTGACCTTTCTTTTTCTGTTGCTCTTCACACCTGTAGCTCTTAGCTGTTCACCTCCATGCTGAGGGTTTCTGCAAACCATCCAAGCATGAGGGAAGAAGCAAAGGAAGAAATGTGTGCTTCAGAGACACTGCCTACTAAATATGCTAAGGAAGCCTCCTAAATCAGACAAAAGGCTGTACAGGCTAAACTGCTTTTGTCATCCAATGTACTGCTTACTGTCTCAAGGAGAGGAGTTGCTTTTGTTTTGTTCCTGTGTTACAGAAAATGTGGTGTTCAGTCTGCCCAACTGAATTTTGGAGAATTTGGGCTAACTGTTGTTTTCTCAAAAAAACCCCAAAACCTCCAGTATTATGTATTGAAGTTGAAATATCTCTTACTTCTGAGGAGAAATGGCTGAAGAGTGAGCATTTGAAAAAGGGATATTCTAAGGCTGCCTCAGCAAAGAAAAGCAATGTCTTGGAGGAAGGAAGCCTATGCTGCTTGTTTTCAGGAAGAGTACTTTAAATGTATGACCGATGGGTAATAGGACAGGTACATGGTGTTAAGGAGGTCTTGGATGGCTCATCAGTTGATTTAATTCAGAACTGTAGCATTTTCATTTTCTTCTGTTTATCTTGGCTGAAGATCAGGTCTTTTGACCTTGCTAAGTGGATATGAATATATGTTTGCACAGCAGCAATGCTTTAGATTTCATTTTGACAATGGAAGTTATAAGTCATATCAGTATCAGGAGGAAAAGCACCCTAGTCAGGGTACCAAGGTAAAAGAAGAATTCTTGAGACATCTGGTTACACATAAGAAAATAACATCCTGTGACTCAATTCCTTTGACTTTCAAATATATGCCCAGGTAAAGAGCATACCCAAATTTACTTTCATTGGCTCTACTACTCTTGATGTTCTGACTGTAACACTGTGTATTTATTCTTTTAAATATTGTATCTCCTCTATTTAAAATTCAGCCTAGGGTTTCGATGCATTCAGACTGAATTTTATTTACATTTATGATACAGCAAACAGCTGTGACAATGGATCTATTATGATGTCTAAAGTAAACTGTATAGACAAGTGAGGAAGAGCGGTGGAGATTAAGGGTTAGGTGATGATTTGAGCAGAAACTGAGCTCTATATTGGAGCTGTTATAAACTGAAAAAACAATATAGCTCCTAGGTGTTTTATGGCTTGAAAAGATATTCATTCTTTACAAAACATTACCATTAGTTACCTGTGTAGGTTGTATTAAAATAAACCTGAGCCTTAACGCAATCTTACATTTTATAGGTGCACGTTTAATTAAATTGTATGTTTTATCTGTAGTAATAAAATACAAGACTCATCTGAGTTAGCGCACAGTTTTAAGGTCTGAAATATCTCTCGCATCTCCATTCAGGGCTGTTTGGTATATGAGCCATAACATCCATTGGGGGAAAGTGCTAATCTCTGAACCTCTTCATTTGCAGCTAGAAAGCTATCCTGCTCATCATGCTGATGCTGTATTAAGCAAGTAAATGAGATGGCTTCCTGTTCTGGAATGAAGTGAACCTACAAACTCAAAAGAAAATTCTCCTCATCATTGTAGAGCACTCAGCTTTGCATATCATTTAAATTTAAAAGCACCAACATGGAATAGTACTATAAAAATGTATTCAAGACATGGTGAAGGACACACAACTGTTTCCTGTTGATGTTGGAGGACATAGGAGGATGCTTTTCATAAGGCAGCAATACATGAGAAACCCTCATCTAATAATCTGCACTGTTCTTGCAGTGTTTTGTTTCTAGCCTTTATTGACAGTGAACATTATTTCATGTTCCCCCCCCTGTTGGATTTGTGTGGTGGGATTTTCATAGCAGTTGAGAGTTTACAGGGGTGGTTCCTGTGAGAAGCTGCTAGAAGTTTTCCCAGATCCCAGTAGGACTCCCCTCTGGCCAAGGCCATGCCCATTAGTGACAGTGATGGTGCCTGTGCAATAACATTTAAGAAGGAGAATAAAACTCAGAACTGCTGGGGAACCTGCAGCAGAGAGAGGAGTGGGATGTGAAACACCTATGCAGACACCAAGGTCAGTGAAGAAGGAGGGGGGAAGGTGCTCCAGGTGCTGGAGCAGAGATTCCCCTGCAGTCCATGGTGAAGGTAGGCTGCCCCTCTGCATGCCATGGAGGTTAATGGTGGAGCAGCTATCCACCTGTAGCCTGTGAAGGACCTCGCACCAGAGCAGATGGCTGCGCACAAAGGCAGCCATGACTTTATGGAAAGCTGGAGCAGTCTGTTCCTGAAAACCTGACCCACGCAGAAGAGACCCACACTGGAGCAGTTAATGAAGAAATACAGCTTGTGGGAAGCAATCACATTAAGAAGTTCATGGAGAACTACTTCCCATGGGAGGATCTCCATGCTGGAGGTAGGGAAGAGTGTGAGTAGTCCTCCCTCTGAGAAGGAAGGAGCGCCAGAGAAAAAATGTATGATGAACTAACCGTAACTCCGATTCCCTGTCCCCCTGCACCACTAAAGCAGAGGAGGTAAAGCAATCAGGAGCGGAGCTGAGCCCAGGAAGAAGGGAGGTAGGAGGAAGGTGTTTTTAAGATTTGGTTTTATTTCTCCTTATCCTACTCTGATTTGATTGGTAACATTAATTCCTTTATTCTCAAGTCAATTCTGTTTTACCCATGACCATAACAGGTCCTCCCAGTCCTTACCTTTACCCACAAGCCTTTCATTATATTTTCTCCTCCCCATCCCACTGAGGGAGAAGGAGTGAGCGAGTGGCTCTGTGGTGCTTTGTAGCCAGCTGGGTTTAAACCATGACACCCACTATTACAACAGGCTTATAAGCGCTTTATTTCAGCTATAACCCAGGAAAAAAGCCTGATTCAGTATGTCCCGCTGCTTCAGTTTTGTCTATAGAAGAACCAAACTGGCTTGATGTGTACTTTGAGATTATGATTTTGCAAACTGAATTTCCAGAACTTTAGAAGGAAAATTGGTGACCCAATCTGTTGCTATTCCCTTTTTATAGCACGGTCACTTGTCCCTTACTGTTTCTGGAAACTCAAAAGGCTTCAATCCACTTCTAGTTTAAAACTAGAACATCCACTGGTGGGCTGTTGTATTACATGGAGGCCAGTGCTATGCCTCATTTGTCCAGGCTGCACGACAGAGAGCTGGGATGCACCAGGTATACCGAACATCTTAGTTTTAAGAATGAGCTGGAATCTGGCCTATTTTCACTTGTGCATAGATGAGTCAGGACTTTTGAATGGATTCAGACTGCTATCAGTCTATCCTGGCAGATAACCCTACGTGATGCATCTCTTGAACTCCCGCAACAGAAATCGTATGAAACTTTTAAGGTAGAATCACATACAGTTGAAAGTTAAACACCTATAGCTTGGTCAAACTTGTGTAAATAAGGAATGATTTGGAGACAACAGAGCAAGAAATGTTTCTGCTTAAATTAAGTGCAAAATTTCATTGCAGTAGTTTAGTGTCCATGAAGACTCTGAAATATTTTCATGTTTACTTCCGTTGTTAAGGTCTGGGATGATGTATAGGGACAAGTGATTTGAAACCCATTTATCTCATTTTCTCTAGAGGATTTGCTGTATTTTGAATGTACTCTGACTGATGTGGGAGAGAAAGAAGGAACTATTTTTTTTTCTATTGTTATCTTACAATGAATTTTCCAACTATGATGTATTTGTAGTGGCTCATGTAGCTGCTGAGTTCCCTAGAAGCCAATGGAGCCAACAAAAACCTTCGCAGAAAGAAATCACTACGTGTACCCTGGAGATCATCCTTGATTAGTAAATGGTAATGAGTTGTGTTCATCAGAGAGCAGAACACATCTATCATACAGATAAACAATCCATTCTTCTCTAAAACACTACTTGTTGATGTGAAAGAGATTGCTGAAGATTCTGTGTTTTGGAAAGCTTGGGCAAGCATCTCTAGCTGAAGCATAAGCATTAGTCCCTCAAATACAAATTTCTGTTGCCTAACAATGTTTACTGCATAGGTATGCAAAAAATGTATAACAGAAAAGTGTAATGCTATAACCTTGATTGTAATGTATTGTGGAAATGTAGCTTTTGATAATTCTTTCTAAGGTTATTAGCTTTGTGAATTCTTAGAAAAACAAAACCATAAACTGACTCTTAAACAACTACCTTTCATTAGCAAGCAATGCTTTGCACAGTCATTCCCAGGAGAAATAGTATTACACTGGTGACAGGAATATATGAGTAATTTATGCTAAGGTTTGGCCCTTGACTGTAAATTCTCTTTGAGCAAAGATAGTATTCCTTCATCTCTCTGTAATTGCACCCTGGGTTTGATTTTGAGACTTTAGGTGTTACAGCAATGCATACATGTCATAATTCATTGCACGCACATTTACATCTGGGATTCACATGTTTTCTGTTTAGTTTACATCGCAGAAGAGAGGAAGCAAAGATTATTTGCAGAAGAAATATTTTATTATCATGCCTGACCAGCCTGCCTGCTCTTTATGACAAAACCACTGGCTGTGTGATGAAAGGGAGAGCGGTGGATGTTGTATACTTTGATTTTAGCAAGGCCTTTGACACTGTTTCCCGCAGTATTCTTGCTGCCAAATTGGTGAGATTTGTATTGAATAAGTGGACAACAAGGTGGGTGGAAATTTGGCTGGACCACTGAGCTCAAAGGGTGGTGATCAGCAGGATAAAGTCCAGCTGGCAGCTGATAACTAGTGCGTGCCTCAGGGATCAATACCACAGCCAAGACTGTTAATGGCTTTATTTACAGTGTGGACAATTCAATGGAGTGTGTGCTCAACATGTTCCTTCCAGTGTCAATTATTCTATGGTTATTTTCATTTGGGAATCCACAAAGTAGGTAGGGTTGAACATAAAGCAGATGTAAGACACAGTAAATGTGCTAGCCCTCCTTGCTCATAAGGAGCACTTATTTCAGAATAGTGCTTGACAGAGTGTAAATGTGGATTCAATAACATGCTGGCTTCATCTGTACTGTAGCATGAAGGAAGTGGCGTAGGACCAGGCTGGAAAATTCTGTCCTAAGTCAGTATTACTCCTGTTGGCTGAGTTACTACTCCTGGGACTGCTGCTTCTGTGTAAAAAGAATTAATAAATATCAAGTATTTTCTTTTTCATCTGAAGTAGTAAGAGCAGACAAGGTAGATAGCCTTAGTGTCACTTCAGAAGCTAAGAGCATCAGAAGGCTAAAACAAAAATTGCCTTGTGGTAGACAAGCAGTTTAGTATTTGCCTGGAGAAAAAAAATTTTCAATGTTCAGGATAGAGAGGGCAGCCAGTTTATTTTTTTAATGGTTTGAGGTTTGGAACTCTTTATTGGTGTTTTTTGTGGGCCTCTGTATGAAAATAGCTGTATTTTATTCTCAAAGCTATATATATGACTTGAGGAGAAGAAAAAAAAAAAATCCCTTGGCATTTTACCCATAGGCTAGTTATTTCTAGACACCTATTCCCACCTGCTGTTTTATAAACTATAGATTTAAAGCACTTCAAATAGACCATAAGACACTCATCTTCCTATTTTGCTGCTCCTGTCTTCTCTTTTCAGTGTGCCTGATGTATGTGATATGAGTCATCCCTGTCACTTTTACACTTCCTCACTACCAGCAGTTTGGGATGGGACTTTTAGTTTTCTTCTCAGCTGATATTTTCCTTAGGAGTAAGGGGCAGGGAAATATTTTAAAGTAAATTTAGTGTTTAAAGAGATTGCCAAAATAGCACGGGAACGTCTCTCCTCAGTGAAATATGAGAAGGCACAAATTTCATGTTTCCTGCTGGAGAGGGGTCCTATCCTGACCTGAAAGGAAAGCCGTAAAGAATAAGAGTGAATTTCATTTTCCATACCACCTGGCTTTCTCCACTCCACCTTTCCTTGTCTTTGCCCTTCCAATTTTTATTCCTGCTGTTTCTATATTGTTTTTTTGTTTCTTACTCTTTTTTTTTTCTCCCACCTGTTCTGCCTCCCTCATGTACCTTTCCTCCATCCCAATTTCTCAACTTCCTTCTGATTTCAACTTTCTACTTGTTCCTAATTCTTTTCTATCTTTCTTGGATAACAAGCATCTAAATTATAAGCCAAGAGAAAACGAACATCTCATCGTTCTGTAAAACCATATTGTCCCTGATGACAATTGGAAGCAAAAACAGTACTCAAGTGCTCTTCTGTTTCAGTTGGAATATTTTTCCCCTAGATATCTTCTATATTTTTGGTTATGTTTTTGGATGGAGGTAAAAAAAAAAAGTGAACAAATATAGTCTACAGCATAAAAAAATGTTACCAGTAATGTAAAAACACTACTGGCCCAAACATACAAAGACAAAGGGTCAAAGCCTTGACTTCTTGTTCTGTTTTTCATTCTCACTTTCAAGTACAGCTGCTACTGAAATGAGAACACAAAACTCATAGCAAAGAACCAAGTTCCTCTTGAAACACCACAAGGCTGCCATATTTGTAAATCCTTATGACTGAGAGCAAAATATAAATTTTATCACTTCATACTTAGCCATTTTGTTTTAATTTCTAAAGTCACAGTCCACAGCAAAGATGAGAGCACGTCAAGCACAAATGCTTAGCATCCACATAAAGAATGTTCTTATGACATCATAAGAAGCTTTGGTTTGCCCCATCTGATAATGTACAATCTTCTACAAGCCAGTTAAGTAATGCATAGTGTTATTTCAGAGCAACACTTCTTTCTGTAAAAGATACTTGCAGTATTATTTCCTTTCTTATTTCTATTTTAATTTATATGCATTTTTTTAAAAGAGCAAGATTGAGAGTTTCATTTTTTTCCTTAAACCGTGATTTATATTCTCAGCTTGGATTTTTTTTTTTGGGTCACTTCTTGTGGAGGCAGAAAATCAATAGTCACCTTCAAAAAGAATGCATGTCAGAACTTGACAGAGTAAAATGTATCCCTACCATGCATACATCTCCAATAGACTCCACTACTCTACTCCTGTACCTTGTAACCTGAAAAAAAAAAAAAAAAAAGAGCAAGAAATTAAATCCAGAGATTCTCATTGTGAATATTAGACTTCTGATGTACTTTGAAGTCAGCAATTCATTAAGTGTGCCATTCTGCTACTGGAACAACCTATAAAACATTTACATTCTCTAGAAGCATTTACCATGTAGTGACAGGAACAATGAAATATGCCCATTTTTAGAATGCCCTAAAAGATCAGTTTCCACTTCAACACTGAACCACAGCAAATTTTTGTGGTACAGATGGTGCTGCCTCAAATAAGGACTTGCCAAATAGACAGAGATCTATGATTGGACTGGGTAAAGGACCTTCCACCCACAACTTCCATTTGTCAGGATAGGAACTTAACATTTTCAGCCGGACTTTGCAGATGATGCTAAATACTCTGCAGGATCATTTCAGTCATGCTGCTGATCTAAATAAATCAAATAATTAGATAAGCTATTCAACTTAAAACATTTCTACCAGGAGAGAGTTCCTTATAAAAATGTCAAAAAATGTTATGTCTGGTTTTTAACTGCAGAAGCTTAGGAGGACTTTTACTAAAACAGCTGTATTTTTTACAAGCCTGGGGAGCTGAGAGGGGATTTAACTGCCTCTCTTCCAACCTGTAGTCTTATTGAGCCCAGCAAAGCTCATTGTTTCGTTGCTCAGAGATAGGTACCTACTTGTGAGCAGATGCTTTTCTTTTCAGTGGGTTTATTCAAACTGGAGTTGTGCACTTCCTTAAATGCCTTCCTGAATCAAAAAACTCTGAGATTACATTATTGTGGTTGATTTGGTCATTTCCCATTTGGCTGCACTCCTCCTCACAAAAATGCTTGAGTTTGCTCTTTGATGTCTCAGCAAGCAGACAGAAATGTCTCCACAAATCTTTGGATGCCAATACAAATGAACAAAGTGGCAAAGCAGGCTAAGCAAAGGTGCTCCATGGCGCTTGAGATTGGCATTTTCACTTTCATTGACAAAACTTCATTCTTTTTGTCAACTACATTTGACCATTTTTATTTATTTTTTATATGCACAGCATTTAGTATCACAGTAAAAAATGATTTACAAAGTTAGATCCAACTAACCATAGGTGGGACTAGCTAGAAAGCAGGAGCATTGTTCAAAGTACTGATTTTTAAAAAGTTCATTAGTTGTGAAAGATATTCATTCTTCTTGGCTTGTTTTTGTTTTTCTGCTCACTTCTGTTATCTAGCTCAAAACAGCACTTGCTTCAGTGTGAACTCAGTCTGCCCCAAATTAAAAAAAAATCAGATTGCTCTAAATCATAATATCTTGGTAACAGTAAGAGATAATATCTTCAGTTTGTTATGCCTGCAAAAATGTCTGGGCCAACAGGATTGCCAAGGCTCATGAAACTCTTGCGTCACTACCAATTTATTGGCATGAATCTATGATATCTTCCTTTGATGTTTACTAGCTCATGCTAACATTAACTTCCTTTCATTTTAACTCTCTATGTGTGCTTGAGCATCTTTTCGTAGTGGGTATTTTTAGTTTGTTATGCTTATGTCTGTTGGGTTTTTTTCCAAGGAAATTGCCTTCAAATTTGGTGTTCTGAAAAAGGGACGGGTCTGCTCAGGTTGATAAGCTCTTTTATTTCTGAATATTGAGATTAATGTAGACTTGAGCCTAAAAAGATATGTTCCAATATTTTCTTACTTGGCCAATACTTTTCATTACATCATATATTCTGTTTGGTTTGTTTTTCTTAAGACATTGAATCTCTTGCTATGATGAGATCCATCTCTTTACAGTACAAAATGTAATGAGCCACTTCCCATTATTGTATTGTATGACAGTATGACTTCATTCCTAACACAATTTACTTAAATTGAATATTTTGGCAGATGTGTGCGTGAGGCTAGAGGAGCAGAACATCTATTAAATCACATCCTGAAACAATAACAGATTGTGTTGCAGATCTAGAATGCTGAAATGTCCAGCTTTGCTCAAAACTACTGCACGTTACAGGAGACATTAGGAAAGTACACCCAGCAAAAGACTGGAAGACACTCCATGATATGGCCAAAAATGACATGCATAGATAAACGATTTGATTTATCACTGCTACCTCATCAACAGAGGTCAGTAATTGCATCCCTTTGTAGTGGTTCCAGTGACACTGATGAAAGGAAAGAAACAATTCTTCAGGGAAAGATGTTTTTGCTTCTACTGTACTGTGCTCATATACTGTCTTCCTTAGGATAAGTGGCAAACACAAAACATGATTCCTTCTGTAGGCTGAAAACTGTGCTGGCACTGTGGGGATTTTAGGAATGATTTGTGTGTGTGAATGTGTTATTGGTTCCTATATAAGTAATGAAGAAATTCTCCCAGCATTTGGAATGAAGCCTTATTAGTGTCTGACGAATCCCCATTAACAAATTCAGAGCAGCCTCTGAGATCTGTGTCCCTGCCTAAACACAGGGATATGCACATGGCAGAACACTGATAAGGATGAAGCAGGATTGTCAACCACAGGCTTCAACTCTAACCCCAAGGAGCACTGTGGTAAATTTTAAGATACATTGAGTTGAGGGAAAAATTCTAGAACTTGAGAAAATATTCTGTGGAAAGTCAGAGTGCCTAAAATCTGCATCAATGTTCATAGTACACCCTTGTGTCATTGGGGTTGTCTGCTCTAGGTCTAACAAGCTTTGACTAGGAAAGTTTAAACTTGAATAAAGTCAACATCAGACATATCACAGGGCAGAAGTAGTCCATATGAAGCATTAGATGTGAGGCTTTCTGTACTTTGGTGGTAGAGATTAATTATTAGCACTAACCTGAAGACATTATTGGTTCTCTACAGGATCTAAAATCAAAATGGATGTGACAAAACTCATTTCATTCTGCAGACCTTGATTTTGGAATGAACTTCATTGATTTTCTAAGATCACAAATACAACCCAGTATGTTCAAAATGTCGCACTATCAAGTTCTGAGTGCTATGGGAAGATAAGTTTATCTCATGTTTAGTACTACTTCCACTTTTCTTGACTTCTTGATTTCTTTTAAGAGACCTATTCAAAGAAAAGGGGAAAAAAACACGAAGTGTAACACTGGTGGTACCATCTGGGTTGGTAAATCAGTAGAGGATGTACTTAAATCTGAATTGGGTAATATAACAAAATACACTGAAGATTTCAAATCTCTGACAAGAAAAAACTCTTAAAACATGCCAAACTTTAATGCCTTTGAATAATCTTGTGTTTAAATACGTGTTTGAATACTCATTAAGTCAGAGATTATACAGGACAAAAAAACAACCCCAGGTATAATCAGAAAATGTACTACCAAAATTGGAACAGGAATTTTCATTCCAAACATAAACAGAGAAAATATGACTTTTCTAAGTTGCTAATTGTTGACCCACAACATATTAAAAAATAGCTGCAAAAGCAATGGGCAATAACAACTACCATCCGACTTTGGGTGGAACACAGATTTAATTTGACCTCCTATGCCTTGAATGTCACCGAGTAGCTTTGACCTTTTTCTTCCACCATTGACATCCAACAAAAACCCAAAAGGATAGACTCTTAATCTCTAGGCTTCTTTCTCATTAGCAAAACGTATTTCAGCAGGCACTTCTCATTGCAAAATAAAACACCCCAAAACCAGAGCAGTAAGTAAATGTAAAGTTAAAGACTTTGGAAAGTGAAGGATAAAGGAAGTAAATAGAAAAGGTGTTACTTCCTCTATTGCCTGGTATACTTTAAGCTTAAGAATTGGAAATCAGGAGACTGTGACTGTATTTGGCTTTTGTTATTTAGGTGTTGCTGAGATTTCCTGGGGCCATCTTGCACTGACTCTGAAGTCTTTGGTTTGGAGTTTACCACTTTGCCTACTCAGAATCTGAAAGCAAGAGAAACTAGTGTTGGTTGCAGAGCTGCAGCAACCTGTCTCACTTCCTAGACAAAAGGGAGATAAAGAAGCATCTCCTTTAGATATAGCCTCTTCTTACAAGTTCCCAAGAGCAATGTTGTGTCGGTACTCCTTTCTGCACCACACCACTGTTCAGAACTGGAGCCTTCAGGACTTCAAGAGATAAATTTGCAGCCAATAAGGTTCCTGCCAATATATATCAGCTTGTCTTCTAGTCCACTAGGTCTCTCGTCCATAGCGGTACACAATGGAGCAAGAATCCAAGCTGACTTTTCAATCAGTAAAGCCCTCTGAAAGTGCAGTAATGTCAGAAAGACCTAAAGGGATCAAATTGTAGAGGTCCTAAAATATCAAAAAGCCATATTAACCATGACTTACTGTGAACTTTGCTACCTTCTACAATAGGCGGGCCTTGAGCCAACAAAGTGCTCATATAGCTGTTTAACTTCAAGCACACAAGCAGCATCCCGCAGTCAGTAGTATTATTCATATGTTAAATATTGACTACAGTGAATGTTGTGCTGGCTCAGAGCCAACAGACATTTGTCACAAAGGACTATTCCTTTAAAGAAAGCAACCACATTTAGCAGCAAATGAAAAGGGCCGCTTTGGGAAAGTGGAAAGTAGAAATCTACCTAAATGTAGAAAAGTGTGGGTTTGACTCCCTTGGCTGGTACAATAATTTCTTTTAGGGGGGTTGACTAGATGGGACTGTTATAGATGGCTCTGTTAGAGTCCTTATCCACCCACTGGAAGCATGAAATGCCATTACTAAATATTCAACAGTTTCTAATGACCTCAGAAATCCTGAGGCTGTGTCACCTGGGGCAATGGAGCTGTTTTCCAGCTATTCCTACCATAAATGAAAGCAAAAAGTGTTAAAGTTTATCTGGATATTTCTCGTGTTAGTTCTCTAGTGTAGTAACCTATATTTAACTTTAACTTTTAAAATTGAAAGCCTGATCTTTTCAGCTCCTATTTCTACTAACAGTTCCTATTCATTTAAATAAATATACAGATGGAAAGCTATTTTCAGAAGTGCTCAGCATTGGCTTATATTCTGTGGAAGTCAGCAGTAAAACTCCTACTGATTTTTACTTGGGGGTAGAACTATGTCAACTCTGAACAGTTTTGAATAGCACAACTTAAGTGTCAGTTTGACTAAATGCTGCCCAGGTATAATCCTGAAAACATTAAGTCAAAACATTTAATTAAATATGTCACAGTATTTTCAGTCCACATTTTCTCCTTAATGTGGGTGCCTTGTCTGCACAGGCAGAGACATACCACAGAAAAAGTCAGGTACTTTCTACAGATACTGCTGCTTTATTTGAGCTGCTGTTATGACATGTTATGTAGCTCACAAAGTGTACCTGAAACATGTTGAAAATATACCAGCCATTTGCATCCTTGCTGCTACATTGAACTCCTTTCCTTTTTTCTTTTTTTGAATGTGGTTATCTGCAGAAATTGAGGTAATTTCTATTTGAGCTAGAGCAGTATAGCATTAACACCCGACTAAGGTCAGTAGACGATGCAGTTTTGCAAGAATGGAAAAAAGCATCCTTAACCACGGTAATTCCCATTTATATCTATACATCTATATTCATAGCTATGTACATGGACATATGTATTTTGGTAATTTAAGTGCATTGATTTTTAACGCCTCTTTCACATCAGATTCAAGATATTTCCTGAGCTGAGGTTGAAATGACCGTATAAACAAATCTCATCAAAATGTATGTGTGTTTCAGCCAAATCGGTTCCGAGTGGACTCATTACCTACATACTGGTGCTGGACTAAGATAGAAGATGGAAAAGCCTGGGGCACGTGTCACCCTCAGACAGGTTGGTTTAAATGGCCGTGGAATTGCACCAGAGTATCTACAGTATTTCTTGATGGGAACTGGACACTGTGGGATTGTTCCCTTCAAATTCCGTCTGGTACCTGCTAGTCAATAGAAGGGCTTTTGCTAATCACAATGAGACCTAGATCAGCCCCTGACCATGTAATAAGAACAATAAATGTCCTACTTTCTTAAGCATTTTTTGTAAGATTAAGTGCTTAGTGATGGTTCAGTCAGTTCTGAATGTTGCCAGTGCTGCTGCAATGCTAATGTGTTGCTTCCACCAGCTCACATGATTAATGGGGGGTCAGGGCTGTTTTTCTGATCTGGACATATAGTTACATCAATAACTACCTTAACAGATATATAGCTATAAAATAAACCATAGTGAGTGTATTATATTGTATGTATATTTATACAAGGGTCTATTATATATATATATATTTAATATAGCTATGTGCAGATATAATTTCTGGGTATAGAGACAATGTTTAAGTGCCAGGAGGAGGGGGAAGGAATAGTTACTTTCACAGTGTGACAGTAGAAGCTGTACTACATTTGGCGTAAAAAGCATAAGAAGCCAAATGGAACAACTTAGATATTGGACCACTAAGGCTGGATTTATCTGCTTAATTTCCTGCAAATTTTTTTTCCATTTGAGATTTTAAAGGCTGAACATCAATATTTATATCTGTTTATTATTTTCAATATATTTAAGTTCATAGCTATGGTTTAGTAACTGTAATGTACGGCTATAATGATAAAAATATTTGTGCGCTATGTTTTGAGGTGCTGCTAATTCCAGTAGAACTTTTCATTAATTTTCTCTGCTGTAAGAATTTCTCCTTCCACCTATGAAAAATGAATTTGTATGTGGTTTCCTGAATGTATTAGGTTTCAAATTCAGAGCAAATGACAGATGTATTTGCCACCTCAGCTACGCTGTACAACCCCCTGCCTCTCTTTCAAAACTGTGGGGTTTGTTTTCTGATTTGAAAAACAATTGAGGCTCCATGTCGGGCAATGAATGTGTAAGTAAAACATGCCAGGTGATGTATTTGAAATAACCTCTGTGGTTTCAGAGTAATTTCTCACATTTTCAAAAGCGAATTTAAATGAAATTAAGTGGACTTCAAATGAATCACTTTTGAAAACAGAATTTAGCGAGCTTTAACTGGATATTAGCTTTTACAGACTGATGTGTTTCCCTCTGATTACTCAGTGCTGTAGCTCACAATAAACTGAACCAAGAGTTAGTTCTCAGGGAGGTCTTTCTTTTATGTACAAAGATAGGCTTTCACACACAGGTGTCAGAATCTGTTCTCTCTACTGCACTGTGTTGATATTTTGGAAAAAAAAAAAATAGATGATTCTTCAAATGTCTAACATGACATTGATCCTCTTTAGCTCCACAGATTTCCATGCTAATATAAAAGCACCCACATCACTTTCAACACTTCGCTAGTAGCTTATTAAAAAAAATAATTCAAAGAATAAAGTCAGCATCCCTGTGACGATGAATATTTTGATGTTCACACCTCTGCTGACGGGTGCCAGGAAAAACACGCCCGGTGAACTGCACAGGTGCTGGGTGTCTGGGACTCAGCACCAGCCCAAAGGCAGGGAAGGGGCAGCTCTGCAGCCCCCCGGCCCCGTTGGCTGCTGAGGCGGAAGGTACAGTGTGCACAGTGAGTTATGATGCTGGATCAACGGTAACTGCCTTGCTGGTAAGCAAAGTCAAGTTTTATAGCCTTTTTCCATGGAACTAACCTTGTCCATACCAGTGAGCACCTTTCACGCATCCTGCTATGGGGGAAGGAAGTGTTGTCTGCTCTTCTACTCTGATGGTTTTGTGTCTCTGCCATAAGTCAGGGGAAGGTCTGCCTGTTTTTTTGGTGTGGAAAGGAATAAGGCAGATGTATGCCAAATCAACTTGAACAAATACTTGAAAATCCTTTTGCTGAGAGAAATTGCAGGGTGATTACAAAACACAGAGGCTCTAAGGATGGCATTACTCTTGTATACAGAACAGTCTGCAGTTGCAGTTCTTCATTGCAATCTGCACCCTGCCCCCATTCTTCAATACAAACCCATCCATTACTAAGCTCCTGCAGTCACCAATTTATGTGCGTGTGGTCAAACTTTCCTGCTTCTAATACCGTGAGCATTTTAAAAAAGATGGTTTCAATTCCTAGATGGACTGAGCATGTCTGTTTCTGTGCTGTTGGGCAGCTCCTTTATTATGCTCCTGGCCTCTCGTCGGTGATTTCAGTCTTACGATGAGATTCCACAAAACTTAATCTGGTGGAAGAGTTCATTTATATTTGGATGATCACCTACTCTGCATGGCTGCACTGTGCACTATGCATTGTGGCAACAATCTGTGGTACCAAAATAGCTACCCTACAGCCAGTTTTCGAGGCCGTGTGAGATGATACCGGTCCTTGTCACAGAACAGTATCAACTGTCTCACCAAGCAATCTGATCTGTACTTTCTCATGTGTGCATATTAGCCTAGACACATTGTTTTGAGCTCCAGCTAATATATGAGACAATGCCTCTTGTTCCACCATTGTGGGTGAATCTCTGAGGACACGGAGTCAGCTTGCCTGGCAAATATGAATGACAGCTGTGGGGAGGTCAGTAACAGGACTCAGCAAAGGATGTAATATTTTGAAGCTTCCTCCTCTTCCTCCCCTCTTATATTTTATTCTGAAAAATAAGTCTACTTTCATATGATAACCATAGCAGGCATTAGCAATCTCTGCAGCACGTAAAAATACAAGAAGCCAACAAGAAGCAGAAATTTTAAATTAAAACAAATATGTTTCCTTTATTTTCAGGTGTACCACTTGGCTTGAACTGCTGGTCTTGATGAAAAACCTACTAGGTTTTTGGTTATAAGGCTGGGGGCAGATTTCTTTTCTCTTTCCACTTTGTTTTCTCTTTAATAACAACCTCACACACATAGGCACCGCACAGGTTACTCCATGACACTCTTTCATGACCTTCTAATACGAATGCACAAACAGCAAGCTAAGAGAGTTACAGATGCACACTTTAACCTCTGCCTCCCACTCCTCCCACCACAAATGCTGCTGCAGCATGGCACTGGGAATACAAGCGTACCAGCACTGCAGAGGGTGATGCCAATTGTCAGAGGGAAAGCCCCAGGTGCTTACAGAGAAAACATCTGGGGCAACAGCAGCGTCACTGTTGTTTATAGTTCCCATTTCCATCCCTCCTGCTGAAGCCACAGTCTTTCAGGCAATGCTTTTAGTCTTTCAAGTGGCTGTGTGGGGAGCGCAGAGGCAGAAACCTGTGGCACCTACACGGCCAGCAAGAGCTACTGAAATAGTTGAACATGTGTAACAGTTTCTTTTAATGTTTTTTGTCCACATTTGAAGTGCAGGCTTATGCCTCGAGAGACTTCCTTGTTGCCTGCTGAGTATCTGTGGAGTTGTGTTCCAGCTGAATTTGTTTATAACGTAAAGGCCTTTTGGATGATTTTGTGTAAGTTTCTTGACAAACAGCTGTATTAAGTGGGGTCTGCTACTGTTCTTAAATTTATTGGTTTTAATTTCACTGTTGAAACTAGAAGGGACTTTCAAAATTGAGTCAAGGGTAGTACTTCTTAGCAACAGTTGGTAGGATGGGTTTTTTAGCATCCCAACCCACTGCATTAGTGATTAAGCAGGTATTCTAGGATCTGAGATGCTGTGCTGAAAGAATCAAAGTAACAGTGTGTTTTCTCATACTCTACAAATGTCTTCTAGTTAACTGAACTCAATGTAAGATATGTTTTATGTGTATATATATATATACATACACATTCTGCTAAAATTCCTGTTTCTGCTTTTTATTTCAGATCCAAGACAGTGTTGAAACAAAGCACCATGTCTAACTTTGTACAGACAGCTCCTATTGCCCAGCTGGTGGCCTCTTTTTTTATCTTGAGGTCCATTCAGACATCCATGGAAGGCTTGTGCGCCTGGAAAAGAGTGGAAGCGGATTCAAAAAATATGAAGATTTTTGTTTAATAACTTTGCTACCTCCAAGTACAGTTGGTCCATTTATCAGTAGCACCCTTTTCTCATATACAAAGTCTGTAAAGGAAATAAGATATGTATTAATATGTCCAATCTCATACTATGGAAGTGGAGGTAACAAGAGCTCAAAAGCTGAGAGGGTTGTTTGGGCATTCCTGGTGTTTGGGGAGGGCTGGATAGATGTCAGACAGCAGGACAGCTCTGGGCAAAGCTACAGAAGAGCTAGGTCCCATGGAAGGGAACCTGACATGGACAAAGCTCAAGAGTTGTGTCTGTGTAGAGATGAGCAAAACATTGGGGAAACACAGAAGGGGATAAAAAAGGCAAAGTAAATCTTTGATAGAAAAAAAAAATAAAAAAAATTTACTGACTTTTGAAAAGCTTCCTAGTACACTCAGATATTGAAAGAAATCAAAGACATCCTGTTAGTTGCTTCTATTTTTGTTAAATATTAATGATTTGGGATATGCACACCACAAACTGTTGTTTTATCTGGGTGGGCAAATCACAGTAGAGCAAGCTGCTTAAAAGAGGCCAAGAGGATCATAACCATCTCATCTGGTGGCCTTCATAACATGCAAAAAGCACATCATAACTTTCAGTTACAGGGGTGCAAACAGCTAAGTGTCATTTGCATAGTTGCTCTGGAGTTCCAGTGGAGTTAGATGCTCTCAGGGGTTTGCTTTAATCATTCAGAAGAGCTGATTGTTCTCCGAGCAATGCCAAACATAACTTGCCTGAAAAGAAATTGTCCTGTTGTACTGTAGGATGGCTCTTATTTGTTAGAAGCATGTTAGTATTGAGTTGTTTGCACATAGGAAGGTGAGGAAAAACAACAGCAAAAAGCCTGCACCCTGCAATACTTTACGAATAAATTGACCACATGAGGCATGAGGCCAAAAATACCTAGGAAGATTGAGCGCACGCAGTAGTAAAATAAATAAATAGATAGAAGCTAAACCCTTATTCTGCTAGAAATATTTGCATTATGTAATAATTAAGTAAACAAAATCAGGGGTACAGAATCAAACGAAGAAACGGCCATCCTGAAGGTCTCCTCTTTATTGGCACCATCAGCAAGCAACAACAGCTTCTGTCAACAAAGGGAGAAGCCATAATAACGCCGTATTTGTTTGGTATGGAGTGGTGTCCACCTATGTTCATATCCCAATCGTCGGAGCAATTACTGTTGTTTGGATCTCCATGTCATTTCCTTGGCTGACCACTCCTGGGATTTTGGGCTGTGATTTCATTATTCACCTGGCTCTGCCATTTGTATTGTGTACCTGCTCCAGTAGATATCATCAACTCTTAATACTCCTGTGCTATGCAGAAGGAATCATTTGCATGTGAGTAGGTCGCTATGGCTACTGGCTACCGCACTGTGTACTGCATCTGTAAAAGCCAAAAACTGAAGGTGCTTCGCAGAATTCAGACAAGGATCAACTGTTCACTGTTTGAAATCCTATCCGCAGCCATTGTTGTTGCTAACAACAGCATCTACTTCTGTAGGGTTGATTAGGTACAATCTCTCTCTTCCTATTTAGGATTAATGCTTAGAGAGCCTCTTTCTCAGGGCTGCGGGATGACTCCGAAGGAAAAAAATGTCTCCAGAGGACACTTGCATGATAGTGAGCGGATTAATTATACCTGCAGTGGTTCAAGGTGTAGCATAAAACCTAAAGGTTTTTCCATTAAAATTAATTCTCTGATATTCAAAACTACAAATTCCTGCCAGAGTTGGCTGAAATAAATCTGGTAATTTAAGCTGTAGTAGTTTTCGGAGTGCAGGAAAACTCCTTAACTCAGACTAACACAGAAGGTGCCAGCTCAGTAAGATCCAAGTCTTTAACTTGCAGAGGCTGGTTTAGAAATACTAACCCCGGTGCTTTGTTCTGTTCCCTACACGAATCACAAAGGCAGGGAAACAGCGTAAAGAAAATGGTGAGCACTGAAGCGAAGCAACTCCAGAAGGAGACAGTGAGTCAGCATCAAAGTCTGGACCAAAAGTCAAGTCTGTCGACTTGGAGCCCTCTCCTCAGTGTTGAGAACAAATGGAGAAATCATCACTGTGCAAGCACTGGCTGTAGCATTGTCCTGAAAGAATCTGTCTGAGGAATCATCCCTAATATGAATGAAATACAGCTGACAATTGGACTAATAACACTCATTTTGTTGATGTGAATGGAACAAGCCATTGCAATCAGAAATTCAGTGAACATCGGGAAATCGCATGTGTTCTATAAAACCATTTGTGCATAATTTGGAGATATTTGGTCTCTGTGTCCGTGTCACAGGCTGCCTCTCCCCCTTCAGAAACCAGGTACGTGTCCTCCCGTTACAACTTGCTTCTAGGAGATCCATGGGAGCATCCAGGGGAAGTTTTTGCTTAAAAGTAACAGAAGAATGTTCAAAGGGTTGCAATACTGCCTTTATTTCCCCCAGTAAATGCCTTCAATTAGCGATTGTTTTAGGAAACAGGCTGGAGAATTAAAAAATTTCCTTCTCTCCCCCAAAAAACCATACTCTTTTCTGGGACAAAATATACATCTGACATGACAAGGTGTTGCTCTGCTAAGTGTGTGGCAGCAAAACATAGCTGGAAGGAAATGCCCGCTCACGTATTTACCACTGAAACTCATTAGGTTCTGAAGCAGGTTTATTGCCTACTCTAGAGTAATACCAGCGTTTGTGGGTAAGGTTCACTTGCTTCATGAGTGCCCGGCGAGAAACTGTATGGCTGAACAATGGTTCCATATACGTAATATATACAAATGGAAAGGCTGTAAGATAATATTAGACATCTTTCGCACACAAAGGTAAACAGGCAGAGCACAGGAGCAGCCACAAAAATGAGACTTGACATGCATGTTTGGTCATCGGTTTGAAAATGATCACATGAAGATTGAATAACAAAGCTCAGCAGCTAATGGGAAAACCACATCTGAACACTGGGATTATTTGCTGAAAGCATTTTACTAGATTCAAATGTAAGCCCTGTCATTTTGTGATCCAGCCTGTGCTGCTTTCTTCTTTGGGAAGATGGTTTCCATTGTTCACTGTACTCCAGCTAGGACAGCTTCCAAGGTCTGGTAAGACTGAATTTCTATACTAAGATGAAAAGTAGAGAAAGCAAGGAAAAAAATGTACATTGGACCTTCGATACAGATCTCGAAGAAAGACAGAATGGAAAATAGGACACAATCTCTGTCTTTTTTTTTTTTTTTTTTTTTCCTATCAGCAGGTCAGCTCCAAATTCTGTAGCCCTTACAAACAGCTTTCAAAAGAGGCTTTAGTTATGATCTTTCAGTGTGGCTAACTTCATGAAATCTTCATTGTCACTGATACGGGTTTTTATATATATATATTGTCACTGGTTTATACTGGCTATAAATGGGAACACTTTTGACTTTTTCCCACCTTTTCACTTGAGCCTCCCCTGCTCTCCCCCAAGGTGTGTAATCCCACAGGTCTGCCCTACTCCTAGCCTTGGGCAAAAGGGACCACCAGCCTGCCTGCCCACCCTGAGGCAGGCTTGGCTCATCCAGAGAAGCAGCAGTTGAAATAGTGTTTGATTTTAGCACTAGGAAGAAGTGATTACAAAGAAGTACCAAGCCAACTTATAATAAAAGGGTTACAGAAATCTATTTTCATCTTCCATCCATCCATCCATCCCATCTGGAAGCCTAATTTTTTTTTTAATTTTTTTCTTTTTTTCAGAACTTGCAAAGAGCTTCCTTCTGATTGCCTCCATTGTTTCTGGAAAGAATTGTTTTTGAATGACCTCCATCAGCTTTAGCAGGATGATGCTTATTTGGAACCATGGCGCTGCCTTTCCAGTGCCTGATTTTAGAAGCCAACTGGTTAGAAACATTTGCCCAGCAAATCTTTCCTTAACCCCTCAAAGCTGTGTGATCATTATCCTAACAAGCAGATGACAGTATGAAATTATTATAGTTAAGCCTGCCATTGTTGCTGTTTAACTCATTTTATTTTACAGGTTATATCGTGTCATGGGTGTGTGTTTCCTAAAAGCACCTACTAATTGCACATGTTGGATATACATCACATCTGTATGTCTGGGGGGGAGGGAGGAGCCTTCTCTCTTATCTCCCTGTCAGAGATCTCTCAAATTCAGTAAGTGTGACTCAAGCAGTTCCCCAAAATGCCTTCATACATCACCAGTTCATTCACTTGTATGAGAAGATTCACATATGTATGAGAACGGTCTTCTAACTCTAGGGCCCAGCCGTGGGGGTGAAACGCTGTGGCACTGAGGTGTCTCACTGCATGTCACAGCTTCCTTGATGCAGCAGCCCAGGCCCCTCGCACCCGACAACCAACTCACTGCATCTGGATGTAGCTTTTGGCCAAGGGTCTCCGTGGATTTCAGTGCTGATCAACAGGAGGTGAGCGTGAGAGTGGCAGCGAGTACAATGGAGCCCAGGCTTTGTACTGAGCCATACACCAGGGAGATGTTCACCTTACATGGCCTGGCTGCAGGTGCCTGTTATGGGGTGGCTCTGGTAGCTACTGTCTTGGGAGCCTTGGTGGGAGCAGAGACGCTGCCACGGAGTCCGCAGTTCAGAGGCAGAATGGGTCAGGCTGTGTCACACTGAATTTTGGCTATACTATCAGCTGCTTCAACATGAAACTCTCCCGATACTCATTTTTAGCTCTCTTTGCAGGTTTGCTTTACCAATTATCACAATGCTGTTGGGAAGGTGAGAAAGTAAGTTTGCTTTGGCCTCCTGATTACAAGCTATGTGACGGAGCCTTGAATTTTGATTTGATTGCTTCCTCGTTCAACTGCTGTAAGCCTCGGTTCTCCCGATGTTCCCACGTGCCTTCGTTATTGATAGCACTCCTACCAATTTCGCATTGATCTCGCAATTAGCAGTGGGCAAAGGAACAGCGTCGAGATCACGGCTGCCTCCCCAGGCTGATCAGCAGGAGACTAAGGCTTCAGTAGTGTGCACTGGTGCGTCAGGTACAGCCCCGCGGCCATGCGGCTGCGCTTACTCATCACCTCCTCCCGGGGAGCGACTGAAGATCTCACGTCGGTGTGCAGCCTTGCCACATAAGGCAGAATTTGTTAAATAGCCTCTGAATCCCATATATGTTTGGATTTGTGTGTTGTTTTTTTGTGAACACCCTGCGAGGGTGTGGGTTGCATTTCTGTACGCGCTTCAGAGGGCCGATGGCACATCGAGGCCTCGGGGGCTTCCAGCCACGGCGGGCAGGGCGGCGCAGTAGCTTTGGAAACGGTTATCGATAGTGCCCGAGGGGCCGAGGAGGAGACGGGTGCTGCAGCTGCCAACCACCGGTACGAGAGCAACCACCTCACCGGTGTCAGGCTGGCGGGCGAGCGGCCCGAGGCCGCACCGAGCCGCCGGGCCCTGGCCTAAAGAGCCGCCTCGGGCCTAACCTAACTCGGTGGCCGTACCTTGCGGTGGAA